>SNQJ01S0044408.1:106986-123965 GCA_010110895.2 Picea sitchensis | reverse complement strand
AACACTTTCTCTTAGATTGTCCAACCTATACTCATATTAGATCTCATTTTCAAAATATTTATCACACTACCAATCTTTCTAACCTCTTAACTCAACAAAAGTATGGTAATCTTGGAAAGCTTAGATCTTAATGTTTTTCGAGCACAAAATAAAGTTCTAAAGAATCACAAGTAATCACTTACCCTCTTAAAGTTCTATAGACCAATTCGGTCTTAGTGGACGTTAATCATCATCATCATCATAATATTTTTTTAAATATTTTATTTTTTTATTTATTTTATTATAAAAAATCAAATATATGTTAAACAATTTTATTAATTAACATTAAATATGAATTTTCCTATATCTATTTAACTTAGAGAAGGATCAAATTTTTTTAAGTCCAAACTTTTTTAGAAATGGAAACGCCTCAAAACCAATAATTTTAATGAATTTATAAATAATTTGAATTACCCCATTCAACTTATATACATAAGCATCATCGTTAGCTTGTTAGGAATGTTAAGAACCATGGTAGGAAAAAGAAAGAAGTAGTTTATTCATTCTATAATTTTGACATTTTTTTATACATCTTCATTTATGATCTTGATAATTCTTCTTTTGGTGAAACTATAGTGGGAAAACACTTTCTAAGGTCTTCATTATTAATGGTCCCACAAGATAATTTAGGTGCTCCTACATGGATAACAATGAATTAATGTAAGGTAGCATATTTGATTGCATTGATTCCTTCATCCTCACTCAATTTCTTCTATTTTAATGCTCTTTAAACATAGGATTTATAGCCCACACATTTCACCAACATGGAGCCTTTGTAGAAAAGAAAATTGTTCTCTACAATTTTTTTTTTAAATTTATTCTAGGAATTAAGCAAAGGTCTCTCTCTTCAGAACTAAAAATTGGAACAACTCTATATGGTTCGCTTCACAACTCGAAGGAAGCAACATCTTATCTTGTTGATTCAACAATGTCAATGCACCAACACCATTCAAAATATCAATAGCAAGAAAAAGCTACTAAGCAAGGTTTGGTTCAACCTATCAATAAATCATAGAACCTCTCTAAATTTTGGTATCCAATCACAATGTAGCTTTATGCACTAAAATTTTTCCTATCATGTGTTTTTCACATTGTTCAAATCAACAAAAGAAAAACTAGCATGGGTATGAATATACATATATCCAAATGAAGACCATCAATTGACAATAAGGCATTTGCATGCTACATCATTTTCCTTCCATGATCTCAATAAGCAAACTACCCTAGAAATGAGTATGTTTTTGTTTGCAAAGGAAGATATTTGATATAAATTATAGCTATCAATTTGTAGTGCCTTCCAAAGATACCATTATTGTGTATGGACATTATTTGACCCAACATTCCAACAACCAATAGATTAATACATAAAATAAATGTTATTTTGCTTCCAACAATTTGTAGTGGCTTCCAAAGATACCATTGTTGTGTATGGACATTATTTGACCCAACATTTCAACAATCAATAGATTAATACATAAAATAAATGCTCTTTATCTTCTCATTGTCTAAGCTTCCAACAATTTGTAGTGGCTTCAAAAAATACCATTGTTTTGTATGGACATTATTTGACCCAACATTCCAACAACCAATAAATTAATACATAAAATAAATGCTCTTTATCTTCTCATTCTCTATACTTTCAACAATTTGTAGTGGCTTCCAACAATACCATTGTTATGTATGGACASTATTTRACTCAATGTTCCAACAACCTATATATTAAAAAGTAAAATAAATGTTGTTTCTCTTTTCATTGTCTAAGTCTCCCAACATTAATACRCATACAAATATATCCTAATTAAATACSAGTAATCTTTATTATATTGCTACAACAAWCAAAGGCTCTAGGGTAAGGCACGTCAAAATAAGAAAAGGGATGCAATTCTCTAATAGTAACAATGGGTGAGGCACTTCAAAATAAAAAAATGTSAGTCTAACAACCAATATAATAAATAATAAATTCTTCCATCATATACTCATATGATATAATGCCTCCTTATGGACAATGTCACTCTAGCATTAATATATATGAATATTCCAACAAAACAACACTTAAATGGTAAATTATTCTTATAGGTCACTAAATTATTCTTCAAGTTCACTAATGGAAAATAATATTAAACAATGCCTACCRTAACAAGTCAATTGATTTGATGTCATTCAATATAAAAACATACAATTGATTTGATGCTATTCAATATAAAAACATAGTGTATAAGTGGCCAATGGATTCATATGTTCTTAATTACCCATGGTTGTAGGATGGAAGGAGTGTCGGTTGTGGGATATCTTAACCACATGCATTTATGAGTAAGAAAAATAATATTCAATGTTGTCCCAAGACATTCCCAAGACGATTCCACCCATGTCTTGTCAAATGGCATGCTGGATTGTAAATTATTGTGCTACAAGGATCATTTGAATATGAAGGGAGTAAGAAGTGGATTTTATTTGTCGATTCAACAATATGAAAATGATTATGACTAGCACAGCCGCTAATTTAATTTGCGGTTCGTGAATTTTGAAAGGTGGTTGTTAAACAACTGTTAAACTTTTATCTAGTGATCGTTGGTGATGCCAACACAAAAACGCGGTTACGTTAATATTTTAATATTTTTTAATTAGGTACACGTGGCAATAAGTTAGTGAACACAGTAATTTTTAAACATGATTAGGTAAATGTAAAAAAGTAAACATATAAACGGATGTCTTTATAACAACTCTGAAATTAATGGATGAAATCAGAGCCATTCATTTATTGTGACGACTAAGAATATTTTAAGCATATTTAATCTCGTTCATAAAAAACATATTAAGAACTAAAAACCTATTAAATGTGCCCATTATCAATAAGTGTACGCCTTTCGGCATAAAAATGGAAGGCATTCTCATTCCCTCAACCAATAGTTTGAGGAGAAATGTAAAAATAATGGAATGCACTCACATTCCCTCAACCAATAGTTTGAGGAGAAATGTAATGTTAAATATGAGGAGAAATGTAATGTTAAATAAGAGGGAAAAAATATAGCAACTAAATAGTAGTAATTCTTATTTATGAGTTATTGTCTTTTTTCGACATGAATTGAATGGTAAAAAAAACATTATATAAAAGAACATGGTAAAGACAAAATTAGTCATTGTATGACATCACTCCTTACTTAAAAAAATACTCTATAGTTTAAATAAAACACAATGTAATCACATAATATTCACACAATAAAAAAACATTTTTTTTTTTTTTTAACCTAAATAGAAAATCCATTTTCAAATGGTGAGGCTTAGTTTTTATTTTCAATAATTGTAGGATGACAATGCATTCTCATGGCTCTAAGACTTTTCAACGATTTACATAGCCAATTGCTTCTTCCACATCCTCTCCTCTATGCCTAAAAAGACCCTTTGTGAGTCCATTTTCAAGAGGATATTGGAAGCGTTGGGCTAAAGAAAAGGACAAGTACATTTGTCCTTTCATTTTCCAATCCCCAATTTTCTTCTCCTCTTTCATTTTTTTTCTCATTCATTTTTTCTCTTTCTTTTATTTCATTTAATTTGTAATGTTTGCATTTTCCTTTTGTTATTTTTTTCAACCCTCAATTATTTATCTCAATTATTTATCTATTTATTATGTGAAGTGATCTTATTCAACCATTTTTCTTTGTACATCCATTTTAAATCATTTAAAATCGAACAAGTCTATCTTTTCCCCTATTCATATTCATGTCCTAGATATCATAGTTAATCTTGATTAATTAGTACTTTATTTATTTGGGCTCTATTTTGGTTTGGTGCTAATGTTATAATGGTTTCCATTCTTATTTATTCATTTTGGTTATTAAATATCAAGGATTATATGTATTATATGTATTTTGATATGGATAAAAATATAAAATTYCAATGGAGATAAATAGGGAATTTCTGAGTAAGGAACAAAGAACAATTCTCTTTGATAATAACACAACACAAATTTGTTAACTCTTCAACAAAAGAAAATTTACAAATACAAAAGGAGTTCCTTTTTAGTTAATGACTTGCATTTTCTTTTATTACTCATATCAACAATTTGCATTTTAAAAAATAATTTACGAAAGGAATATATATATGTGTGTGTGTCTCTGTGTGTGTGTTTTCTAACACCACTCTGACATGGTACTATTTTCATTCCAATAATAAAAAAATTCCAAATATAATAGGTAACAAAGAATATAGTGTTTGAACTTCTTGAAAGGTCAACTCTTATGTATTCACTTTTTCAATGTTGAAAATGTTGTGGTCTAAAACCAACATGTCATCTAGATCACAAGTTTGGATTTCTAATTTTTTTTCATATTTTAGATCACAATGAAATGATCAAGTGTATTTTGGAATTTTTGAAAAAATAAATTCCTACAAAATTTTTCCACCATTTTCATTCAAAAGTGTAAACTAAGCAAAGATAGAAACAAAAAAAAACACATATGCACAAGTGTTTTTAGCCTTGAAACCCTTTAACAAGAAACTAACAATACATATATCTTCACTACCACCTTGGCCCACATATGAACACGTGTTTTTAACCTTGAAACCCTTTAACAAGAAAACTAGCAATACATATATCTTTAGTATCACCTTGGCCAATTTTGCCAAATAACGTGCCATTTAAGGAATTTTATAATGGAGTATACCAAGATTTTAAAAAATAGTAATCACATCAATAACATGGGAAAATACCATGGGACTGTAAACTACCTAGGTTAAGAAATACTTGACCCTCCCTTGACCAAGTCAATTGTGCCAAGAATAACCTAACATTCCCCCAATTTAAATTTGACATGGGATAAAACCTACCCCCTTAAAATTTTATAACTAAGTATTACAAATTATATCACCCCATTTAATTTTTTCAGTCAAGTCTACATCTAGACCTTACATCGGTGAACTAACAAACCTAAGATACACATGCCTAAGCAAGGTATTACAATCATATTCCCATTTACATGTGATATCACCAATTCCAAAAAATATATATACCACTCCATGATAGAGCATATGATGTTATGAAACATTTACCAGTGCATTTCATGCATCTCTCTTTCTTTGAATACAACTACATGAACTAATTACTTCGTAGATAAGTACTTTGTTTCCTCTCTAGATTTTACCATGCCATTTACCATGGCTCATAAACTCATGAACCACTACTTCATTTTGTGCCTGCAATCAAACAATGAATTGCTTATAACAAGAAAACAAAACCAAATATGTTTCTCCAACAAAACAAGGAATTTAAACATTGTCCTCTAGTATTCAAGTCACACGACATACCATGTTACAAATAATAATAAAACTTTTATTACACCAACAAGGTCAATAAGGAATTTAATGCTAGAAAAACTTTTGGATCAAAACTATGTGTTGAGTTTTAAAGTTCATAAATATAATAAAATATTGGAGATTGTCGTTAACAAATTGAAAGTAGTTGTTGGAATTAGGTAATCAATTACAGTAATATAATGGGGCGAAAAAGGAGGGGAAAAATAAGAATAATTAAAAGTATTAAAATTATAATAAATCTTTAAATTGAGTTAATAATAAAATAATAAATTAGGAGAACGAGGTATTAAATTAGGGATAGGTTGGAAAGATGGTAAAAATAAAATAGTGAAAGGAGATTAGTGATAAAGATATAGTAAAATCAAAGAAAAGAGTTTAATAAGACGTAAGGTCAAAGGGGAGATTACGTTAGGAGAGCTATTAAAAAAATACTAAAGGTGATAAAATAATGTGAAAAGTGGAAGAAATAAAGATTATGTTAGGAGAATGATAAAAACAAAGATAAAATATTAAAGGTGATAAAATAATGTGAAAAGTGGAAGAAATAAAGATTAGGTTAAGAGAATGATAAAAATAAAGATAAAGGTGACAAAATAATGAGAAGGGTGGAAGAATTAAGGATAAGGAAAATAAAATTTGGGAGAAGAGCTGATAGAAACTTGAGATTTGTTTGGTTAATAAGGGAGAGGGATTGGGGAGGAGGATGATCTCAATAGTGGAGGTTTAATGGTCAAGGTGATAAATAACAAGTTTTCAAGAATGGCTAATCTTGTAGCCATCTTCACAATTAAATTTATTAGGGTGTTTTTTGATTTCGAGGGCTTTGCGAATGAAACTAGAGGTGTAATGAGGGGCTCGAGCTAATATTTTAGTTTGGTCAAAGAAAATGAGGTGATTATAATTAAAGGAGTGTTCGACAATAACGGATTTTGAGATTCGGTTATAGGCAATATTAGTTATATGCTCTTTGAACCTTGCCTTAAAGGTTCTTCAAGTTTGGCCTATGTAAGATTTCCAACACGAGCATGGAATCTGGTAGACTCATGGGCCAAGAATTAAGTCATATTTGTCTTTGGCTATTCTGAAAAGTTGTTTGATGGTTTTATGGGGTTTGAACACAATTTTGATATTCTTCTTGACCAAGAGTTTTGCGGTCTGATGGATGGTACCTTGGATATAGGGAATATAGAGGAGAGCACGAGGAGGAGAGGCGAGAGGGGAGGTGTTTGGTTTAGGATTGATGGTTGAGTGGAAGGATTGGTTAATTTGGGAGAGACACTAGCCATTGGATAGAAGGGATTTGGTTGAATAAGCCTTTTCTTTTGCGAGGAACTGAGGGGCAGATATGCGAATGACACTAGTCATCATGGTTTTTAGGACAACGAGATTTTGAGCTAGGTGATGGTGGGAGATGGCATTTAGATATCTATTAGTGTGATTTTTCTTCCTGTAGACTTGGTGGTGGTGGGAGAGAGAGCCATCAGGAAGGCGAGAGATGAGAACATCCAAGAAAGGGATGGAGTTGTCTTTTTAGGTTTCCATAGTGAATTGAATGTGGGGGGAGAGGCTATTGAGATGATTAAAGAAGGAGACCAGGTTGGACTAGCCATGAGGCCAGATGACAAATATTTCATCTACAAAGTGAAACCAACATTTGGGTTTGAGGTGGAAGGTGCTTAGGGATAGAGACACGAAATATTCCATAAAAATATTAGCCACTACTTGCAAAGGGAGGACCCCATTGTTGTTCCCTCAGTTTTTTCATAGAAAACCCTATTGAAGGTGAAGAAGGTAGAAGAAAGACATATCTTGATGAGGTTAAGAATTTCTAGGTTGACCAGTTTGGAGATAAGGGTTAGGACTTCCGAAATTGGAATTTTGGTGAATAGAGACACCACATAAACATTGATCGTAAGTTCATCATCACTAAGGTGAAGATGCTTGGTTTTATGGATGAAATTCGTGGAGTCTTTAATAAAATAAGAGGTTTTACGATGAAGGCTTGAAGCTTTTCAACAAGAAATCTAGAAAGTGCATGAGTGGGGGCTCCTATGGCCCTAACTATAGGTCTTAGCAAGATATGTTTTTTGTGAATTTTGGGTTGTCTATAAATCAGTAGGTTTGGGGGTTATGACGAATGAAACTTTTTTAGATGATAGGATCAAGGAAAGAATATTTAATGGCTTTGATGATCAAAGTGATAATTTTATTAATAGACTTTTTATCTAGAGTTTAGTACACGAAGAAAGAAGTTCAAAAAGATTATATTTATTACTTTATTATTAACTCAATTTAAGAATTTATTATATTTTTAATAGTTTTAATTATTCTTATTTTTCCTCCTCCTCATTCACCACAATCTCCAATGTTCTACTCTATTTATGAATCTCATCCTCTTTTACAACATATTGGCTTCTTATGTCCCTGATCAAGGACACCCAAATATTCAAAAAGCTCAGAATAAAAATTACTAAAAGAGTTGCTGACCCAACCCAGTTGCTGACCTAACCTTCTTGAAACCATGTCATAACTCTAATATTCTCCCACCGTTTACACACCTCTTCCAGCACAATCGAAGACCATATCTCAACTGCATTCGCACGAGGGCCAGCAAATCCATTCTACGGTACGAGATCCACTTCATCAGGTCTGAACTCAATCACCTATCTATGAAGGTTTATAAGCTCCATCTAAAACTATCTTTTTTTATTTTCTAAAAATTCGTGGTCTATTTTCGAACGTAGGTCTCACAACACAGCTTTACACATTTTTGAATCTTCAACTGCAAATCAAATCCACAAGTTCTCCAAGATGTCTTCACAACAGCTCCTAGTTCATCTTTCTAATCGCTCTGGAACTCCAAACCTAGCACCAACTTTTGTCTCCCCCTTTGCTCCCTACAGCTCTTCTCCTTTACCGCATTTCCATTCTGATCAAAATGATTTAATCTCTTAAGCCTCACACATTTCATTCACTGGCGAAGCCTCGCTACCTCCACAATGTTTGGAACCCCGCGCAACCTATCACTATTTCCCGTTGTCGCGCTCTCGCCCTCCTCACATCCTATGTTGATTGTTGCTCCCCCTTGAGACTCCCCGCCTCCGATAAACCCAACCAACCAAGCTATCCACAATCAAAACCTCCACTCGGTCTCACCCTCTCCTGTAGCCGCGTTCTCTTCTTATTCGCCCTCTCAACCATTAGCTACTCCTCTGAGCGACGTGTCACCCTCGGGGAACTTTGATCTTGTGTCCATTTTGACGTGGACATGGTCTCTAACAACCCTTTGCAGAACTGCTCCCCACTGGTTGCCCCAGAGGAATCGCCTTTCTCTCAGCTAAACAACCTTCCTTGCACTCAGCTTACCCGAACTTACCATCCTACTCATAACGACCCGATCTTTGACCTAGATCTCATGGCAAAGCCCTCTTCGCTAACCCTAACTCTATTTCCAACCGTCCTCTAACTAACCTTTATATCCCCAATGCTATTCATTCTTCACCTCATAAATCGAAATATTCTTCCCCTTCCTTGTCTTATTATCCTTTAACTAGCTCATCGTCTCTCAAAGACCTCCCTATTATTAATAACAATACCTCCTCTCCTCCTAATCCCCTACAGTGATTATTGACCTATCTTCATTAAAGTTGGACCCTCCTATCCTCCAACTCTTGAGAAAGGGTTTAATTTCTCCCTCGCCCCTAAACGCATCCCGATGGAGGATATTATTTACTCCATCGAATCTATCACCTCCCAACTACCTGATCATAAAGCTGAAGTAATTAGGGAGGAGTGTGGACGAATCCTTCGTCCATCCAAGCTTCCTAAACCCAACTTCACTGAGGAACAATTCGACTCTATCCGTCACCTTAATGAGAACCCTCACATCCTTTTCCTCAAAGCCTATAAAGTAAATGCTACTATGATCATAAACTCTTCTTATTATGAATCTAATCTTCTTGAACTTTTTTACTCTACCTATAAAATGCTAGCTAAAAACCATATTAATACCATTACCACTTTGGTCACCAAAGCCATCAAATCTTCTTCCCTTGATCCTACAATCCAAAGCGTCTCATTCCTCATAACCCCCAAATCCCAAGGATTTATGGACAACCCAAAATTCACAAAAAATATATCCCACTCAAACCTATAGTTAGCGCCATAGGAATCCCCACTCATGCCCTTTCTCGATTTCTTGCCGACAAGCTTCAAGCCTTCATCAATAAAACCTCCTCTTTTATTAAAGACTCCATGGATTTCATCCATAAAACTAGGGATCTTCACCATGGTGATGATGACCTTATGGTCATCTTTGATGTGGTGTCTCTATTCACCAAAATTCCAATTTCGGAAGCCATAACCCTCATCTCCAAACTAGTCGACCCAAAAACTCTTAACCTCATCAATATTTGTCTCTCTTCTACCTTCTTCACCTTCAAGGGGGTTCACTATGAACAAACAGAGGGAACAACCATGGGGTCCTCCCTTTTCCCAGTAGTGGCTAATATTTTTATGGAACACTTTGAGTCTCTAGCCCTAAGCAACTTCCACCTAAACCCAAATGTTGGTTTCACTCTGTAGATGACACGTTTTCATATGGCCTCATGGTAATTCCAACCTGATCTCCTTATTTAATCATCTCAATAGCCTCTCCCCCCACATCCAATTCATTATGGAAACCCCAAAATACAACTCCATCCTTTTCTTGGATGTTTTCATCTCTAGCCTTACCAATGGTTTTCTCTCCCACCAAGTCTATAGGAAGAAAAATCACACATATCTAAATGCCAGCTCCCACCATCACACAGCTCACAAATCCACTATCCTAAATAACTTGATGACTTGTTTCATCTACATATCCGCCCCTCAATTCCCTTCTATCCAATGGCTACTCTCTCTCCCAAATTAACCAAGCCTTCCACTCATGCATAAAAAATAAACCAAAAACCTCCCCTCTTGCCTCTCCTCCTCATTCTCTCCTCTCTCTTCTCTATATCCAAGGCACCACCGTTCACATCGTGAAACTCTTGGCCAAGAAGAATATCAAAACCATGTTCAAACCCCATAAAACCCTCAAACAACTTTTCAGAACAACCAAAGATAAATCTGACCCAATGCTTGGCCCAAGAGTCTACCAGATTCAATGCTCCTATGGAAAATATTACATAGGCCAAACTAGAAGAACCTTTAAAGAAAGGCTCAAAGAGCATATAACTGATACTTCCCATAACCGAATCTCAAAATCCACTATCGCCGAACACTCCTTTAATTCTAAGCACCACATTTTCTTTGACCAAACTAAAATCTTAACCCCAGACCCTCATTACACATCCCATCTCATTCAGGAAACCCTCAAAATCGAAAACATCCTAATAACTTTAACAATGAACATGGCTACAAGCTTAGTCATTCTTGGAAACCTGCTATTTATCACTTTGATCATTAGACCTCCACCTTTGAGATCATCCTCGCACCCCATCCCTCCCCTTATTGAGCAAACAAGTCCCGAGTTTCTATCATCTCTTCTCATGACTTTTCTTTTCCTTATCCTTAATTTTTCCACCCTTCTCATTATTTGGTCACCTAATCTTTATTTTTATCACTATCTTAACCTGATATTTATTTCTTCCACTTTTCACATTATTTTATCACCTTTAATATTTTATTAATCGCTCTCCTAACCTAATTTCCCCTTTACATATTATTAAACTCTTTTCTTTAATTTTACTATTAAATATCTTTAATCTTTATCACTCATGTCCTTTCACTTTTTCTAATTCATCTAGTTGTAATTATTTTCTCCATCCTTTGTTATTTGATTATTCTCATTGAATATTCTCCATCTTTAATGAATAGTTCAATTTTAATTCGTTTTCTTTTCTCATAATTGTATCACCTTTATTGTTATCTTAATCACTCTCTTAACCTAATTTCTCCCTTGACTTCACATTTTATTATCAAACTCTTTAATTAACTCTCTTTTATTATCATCTTTCTATTTAATTACTTTATCTTTAATCTCCCTTGATTTATCCCTCCTTAATAATTATCTCCATCCCTTATTTTTTCATTATCTTTTTGAATATTTTAATTTTATGTTCAATTTTAATTCTTTTGCTTTTCTCATAATTTTATCACCTTTATTGTTATCTTAATCACTCTCTTAACCTAATTTCTCCCTTCACTTCACATTTTATTATCAAACTTTTTAATTAACTCTCTTTTATTATCATATTTCTATTTACTTACTTAATCTTTAATCTCCCTTGATTTATCCCTCTTTAATTATTATCTCCATCCCTTATTTTTTCATTATCCTTTTTGAATATTTTATTTTATTTTTACCATTTTTCCAACCTATCCCCACTTGTTGTCATAGGGGCAGACCCAGGGTTCAACGCTATAACAGCTCACCGACAAAGCCGTAACTATCGATCCTTTCGGAAACACTTATGAAGCAAATGAAGTCTCACCCAAGGTAGAGGAAAGGGTGGTTGGAGGACTCAAGTGTCTGCAACCTTAGCTCAGACATAGATTTGTGATTATAATACCTAATACAGCTCTTAGCACCGTCAGTTCCTTAATATGTAATCACTATTCACTTCGTTGATACAACATAACTTCACAGTATTCACACTAATCTATAGTATTCAAGGATTTAGCATACACAAATGGATCTGAATGAGCATATCAAGCACTAAGCATGAATATCTAGATCAGATCTAACATTCTCACATATAATAAGCACCAAGCATGAATAGATCTATCTAAACATATCAGAGCACTTAGCATATAACATATGAACACATAAAGACAAAGCACAAAGCACAAAGCACATAACACAGCGTTTACATGGTTCACCCCCACCCTGGGGCTATGTCTACCAACTCTTCTTCTTTATTATCTTCAATCAATCGGTTACAAGCACAGAGGCTCAAAACCCTTACTTCGCATAGGACAGAAGATCTGCGCAACTCGCTAGATCCTTCTTCCTTGTGCTACAACACTAAGCCTCCTATCGTATCGCACAGGGACTTGCACTCAGCTCTACAAGTCTCACTCAGAATGCAAAAATCCTTGATCACACAGATCCAACTCTTGGAAATTAACCTANCAGCGTTTACATGGTTCACCCCCACCCTGGGGCTATGTCTACCAACTCTTCTTCTTTATTATCTTCAATCAATCGGTTACAAGCACAGAGGCTCAAAACCCTTACTTCGCATAGGACAGAAGATCTGTGCAGCTCGCTAGATCCTTCTTCCTTGCGCTACAACACTAAGCCTCCTATCGTATCGCACAGGGACTTGCACTCAGCTCTACAAGTCTCACTCAGAATGCAAAAATCCTTGATCACACAGATCCAACTCTTGGAAATTAACCTACATCACATAGATATATCATCCACTTCTTTTCTATATGGCCTAGACATCTATAGATACATACAAAATAGGCCTAAACATGGTTAAACCCATGGGCCAACATCCCATTCCCGTTACATATTCCCAAAAACCCAAAAAGGGGCCCAAAAGGGGGCCGAGATCCCATGATCTCTGCTTCGTCTTGCGCTCCTTCTTCGACAGGCTGTCGAAGTTCCAAAATAGGTCAACATGACCAAGAAATTCTCAAAACTTGGTCAAGAGCCAACAAGCCCCCAACACTCACCTATGACTTGTCTCGAGTCACTCTAGTCTGAGCAATTTTGCCTCGAACGCCTCGAGCTTGGCTCGAGCTTATTCAACTTGTTGCTTTGTTGTGGCCTCTTGTTCGATGAACTCCTGGATCACTGCATCATTCACTGGCCCTTGTAGGCATTGTTTTGTTGTGAGGATGACATGTTCTAGCTATGCTCCTTGGCTCTTGACCTCTGTAAACAACAAACATGCCTTATCTTGCGTAGGTTGAAGTCGTTGAGTGACTTCCATCACTTTTCTTTGAAGCATATGGATCTTCTGCTGAGATGTACATTGTTTGTGAGACTTCTTCATTCTGTCTACAACTGACAGGGCCTTCAGTTGTGCCTGTAGTGTATCTGCATGTTGCTTCGCTTCTTGGAGTTGTGACTCCAATGCTTGTAACTCAGGATTCTCAGTGATGTTTTCATATGTTTGAGCGCTCTGGTTACTCAGTTTCTTTCATTCCAAGGCAAGATATTTTAATATGTCAACTGCAATGCAGGAAGTGGCTTCCCTTCGGTCTCGTACGTCTTGAGGGGTCTCGAGAACAGTGCGGAGCTCCAAGTCTGCTATGCGCTGCTGGAGCCACTGAATTACATCTTCAAGTTGTGCCACCTACTGTGGAACTCATTCTTCGGCCTTTACTTCAATGACTGTCACAGAGCGAAATGCTCTATGAACCATTTCCATGACTTCGAGTTGCTCTGTGAGTAACTGTTCCTTTTCTTTATGCAGCTGGGATTTTTCTTCATCGAACCTCTCTTACAGAGTAAGCTTCTTTCATTCGACAATATTGCACTACTCTATAAGTTATTCCTGTGCTTGCACCAAAGCCTGGGTGGCTTGCGGTGTCTCCTCCTATGCTCATCGAAGGCGAGCTTCAACTGTATTAGAGATCCGGTGGGGTTAAGCTGGCTCATCTCCTATTTCTGGTGTTCCTACTGATAGAGGCATAGTAGAAAATGTGTGGCTGGACTGTAGTTCCTACTGCACTTCTTGAAGTTCAACCTTGATTCGACTGAACACCTCCTCGTGCTTAGCTTCTTTCTTCTCTGCTATCTCCAGCGAAGCATCATTCAATGTTGCGACGATGAAGTCAAAGTCATCTGAGGTGAGGGTGGTCTCGAATTTGGTCCTGGTTGCTTTCATTTTCTTCCTTGAAGAAGGTTTCGAAGGGGAAACCTTCCTTTTCTTTGATGGGTCCTCCTCGTCTCTAAGCGATGTAACCTCGCCTTTATTTTGTTCCACTTATGTGCCATCAATCTCTCCACCATCACCTCCTTTCTCAGGTGAGATAGAAGCATTCTTTGCCGAGGTACTGCTTACATCTTGAGCTTCTTCATTCTTCTTGGTATTGCTCAGTCCAGGTGTATCGTGCATTGGTTCTGGACTGTCAATATTAGATAGCTCTGTGGGGTCTACTGAGATGAGGAGGTCTGCCAACCATTCCTTGGTGATTTCCTCTAAATCCTCCTCTGCCAACTTGTAGTATGACTGTAGTTGGTGTTTATGCTCATCAGCGCACGTTGTGATATAGATGAAATGGCAATCCGCACTGAATTTCATCAAGGGTCTAAACCTATGGAGTGTGTTTGGGGTTATACAAGGCTCGGACTGGATAGAAGCCTTTAGCTGGGTGTAATAAGTGTGGAAGGTGACATTTGATTACCACTTCTTGTTCATGTCGTTGGAGTACCACAATGTACTAAACTGCGTGGCCAATGGTTCAAAGGGATCGATGTCCAGGAAGGTTGCACCTTCCGGCATCTCCCATGCGATGAACACGATTAATATGAGAAGCAGACTGAAGTGGAACTCATATCCTTGGTTTTGCACTTCTCTGCAGTCCAATTCTAACTGGTTCACCAAGTACTTATCCCAATTCATGTGTAGGCCCTCCCCGCACTTCCCTGCAAAGTCGACTACAAATCCGGTTACTTGGGTGGGCCGGTTCTTGCAAACTAATTTCCCTGCGATCAGTTGACAGGCTAGGTGCACTGCACCGCTCTGGATAGAGGCTACCTTGTAGCCTCGCGCTCCCTTCTCTACATCTCCGTAAGTATCCTTTATCCTCTGAGCAAGAGAACGATCCACGGTCTTTATGGGGTAGAAATATTGTGGGTCGAGGCCTTGCATGCTTAGCCCTGTGATCCGATTGATCAATGTCAGATCCACTGTGGCGGTTCAACCACAAATAACCTCCATGATAGCAAGACAACAGTAATTTGACACATGCGTTCACCTCCTAGTGTCACCTAAAGTGCATAATTTTCATAACATTTAGTAGGGTGGAATGCGCGAGGTTCTGGGTCCATGACTGAGGGGTAATATTTGAGTTATTTCCTTTTGTTCTCATCAGATACTTATGCAGGGTGAGCACGCTGTAAACCTTCCTGTCGTCAAGGTTGAAGTCGCTAAACTTCAACGCTGCGAGATTATGATGGTCAGCACGAACTGCACACACCTCTTTCGGAAGGCACGTAGTGATCAATGTGTATTCAAAGTCTTTGGGCACACTGTCTCGGTTGATTGTGCCACTCAGAAGTGGAAGATAGGTAGGTAGGATGCTCGAAATTATCTTAACATTCACGATATCATCTATGTGATTTGTTTGTTTCTCATCAGTTGGTTGGGATGGTCTAGCTCGAACAGTGGATGGAGAGGCCTGCAATCCTCTCGTCAAAGATGCTTGTACACCTATAGACACTCCTCTCTTCAATATGACTCTCTCTGTCATCAAGTCGAGGAGAAATTCTGTCATTGATTCTTCAACTGCGGTGAGCTTGTCGGACACACGTTCTCGGGATTAAAATTATCGAGGTCACGATGGACTTAGACACTGCACTGGAATAATAGTAAGGGTGCAATGATCACTGTATGTAATTCATTCAGTCCACGGACTTCGAATTCTCAGATAGCAAAAGTGTTCTCTGTGTGTGGCACGAAGGGATAAGTATGCAACTCGGCAACGGTTCGCATGAAATGGTTATGAGCCCCTATTAACTCTTGTTCGATTCGTTATGGTGCGGTCCAATGGTCTGATGACAAACCTTTATTTATTTTCTATCCGTTCGGAGCAGAAGTCGAACGGATATATTGGCCCCAACGACTATATTGCTTTTCCATGGCGAAGTGCCATGTGTCGTTGTTCTGATATCTCAGCGAAGCTCCAATTCTGCAAATTTTATTTTTTTGAAGTTCCCTCTGGAATCTTTTGTAAATTTTCAATCTTATCCCTCTTCTTACTTAGATTTCTAGCCTTCTTTCCAATGAGCTTCGTCTCGGTAGTCTCTTTTCCATTTTGATTCTTATCATCTTTTAACATAGTCACTGCGCGTTGTTGAGATTATTTCCTAGGATTCAGGGGTAATACCTCTTCTTTATCTGGAGTAAGTACTTCATTCTTCTGTGGGTCTCCTAATGTTCTTGTAGCTTCGACATCAATGTTTCTAGTGACAACTAGCTTCGATCTATTCTCTTGTTCTTCAAACAATTGTGCGATCCTTCTAGCCATGAAATCTTTTAAGTCTTGTTTCTTCTGCTCCAAGGCTTCTTCTTCTTCCTTTCGTCTGGCTTGAGATCTGTCAACCCATGGTTTTCCTATTAACATGGTAAATAGGGTGTTGTCTTCAATAAATTTAATAACCTCAAAATATTCCTCTGTCGAAGTTCCATTAACATTCATAAGTATCTGAGCGATCCTTACACACAGGTTTACCATCTTTCCTATGAATAACCCTATTCCTCCTAATGAAGGAATCATAGCAGGCATTTCTATAGCCTCCCAAGTTCTTTCTATCATGATATTCACCTGTGTCTCCTCATCTAGAACACAGTCAATGTCGAAGTCCTTTATTCTTGCTTCAAGGCACTCCTTATCTTTAAAAATCTTTGGTAGTCTAACATGTTGATGGTCATCCAAGGTGTCTTTCATCTATAGTAATGCCTTCT
>SNQJ01S0044408.1:79302-97795 GCA_010110895.2 Picea sitchensis | reverse complement strand
GGGGGGGGTTCAGAATCGAGTGCGCACCTTTCCAATGGTGGAGATTGAGGCGCCCAGATCAGCGGCACTCATGCGATTCTGAACCCTCTTGTCGTTCTTCTTTTAATGAGAAGGGGGGGGTCCGGAATGAGGTGGGGGCCCCGCCTGTCGTGTCAACCTCCTGCACACCTTTCCCATCTCAAGACCCACGTATCCTACCATGTCCAGCCACATGGCCCCCCTTTCATCTCATCTCCCTCTCATCGCCTTCCATGTGTCCCTTTTGCCCAGTCACCTCCACCTCAGCACCTTCCTCCATTCGTTGTCTCTCGTCCCCATATCACTTACATGAAAGCACCCCTTTCCCCCCCCACCTCACCTTCACTATACTGGTGCCTACAACCTCCTCATCAAGCATGCCACATCTTCCACCTCTCATCCTGTGAACCGTTTGGCTGGTCCAGGTGGCCCCTCGAGAAGACCTCCACGTCCCCAAAAGGCAGAGTTGACCAAGACCATTCCTGATCCCAAGAGGGTGGTTATTGCAGTTGTTGGAGGTGGTTAGACATCGTCTCTGTCATAAATGGAAAGTCCCGCAAAGGATTAAAGCACATCAATCCATCCGCAGGACAGTCAGGAGTCTGATTGCAATCGTCCAGAGTCTACATGCGTAGAGTGTCAGAAAGCATGCAAACGTAATGCTTTTATTGCAATATCTTGTTTTCGCTGCTAGGGTTTTGTATGGAGTATATTTGGGCGTTTTTGCCAATTTTTGTAAATCATCGAGGGTTGAGCAAGGCTCCCGGTTGCAAAACTTTAATGAAGCACTAGTTATTCTGGTTATGCATGGACTCTTGAGACTTCTTGCCTTATGAATGTCAGTTTCTTTCACGTCTTTGCTTACA
Source organism: Picea sitchensis (assembly GCA_010110895.2). Taxonomy (NCBI): domain Eukaryota; kingdom Viridiplantae; phylum Streptophyta; class Pinopsida; order Pinales; family Pinaceae; genus Picea; species Picea sitchensis. The sequence goes on along the minus strand of SNQJ01S0044408.1, from coordinate 96,911 downwards.
CTGTGTTAGAGCAGCTCAGAATTGGAGGATCCATTCGAGTTGTAACTGTTATAGGATGATGTAGGTTGGATCACTGTAACAGTTGCATTGTTTCTAATCGTTCCCTATGATTTTCTTATCATTGAACGACTTGGAATTGGAGGATCCAGTCAAGTCCCCCCTTCAGTTCCTCGAAGCCCTGAACCAAGAGGATCTTGCATTCATAGTTTTTCTTCTGCAAACTATTGAAAGGCCTGTTGCCTGAGGTAGTTTGCTCACTCCTCTTACCAAGTCCTCCACCTGCTCATCTTTTAATCAACTCACTGACTAAAGTTAGATCAAGACCTCCTTTGTTCCTTACATACCAGACCTAGTCCCTGAGTTAGAGCGATATCTTCCTGAGTCTCTACCCATTTGATCACCCATTAAAACTATCATGACATAAAACTGATGGGCATTGGGCTCTACTCCTGCAAGCAATCCAGGAGTGACTTCTGACACTAACAAGTGACATCCTATGTGCCAAAAACCCCTAAGGTTCATGCAATAGATAGAACACTTCACACTAGAGAAGCCATTATCCATATCCTCAAGGACAACTTTGTTATGGTGAAAAATTGAATGAAACAAAAAGTTGATAAGATATATCTAAACTTTATTTTATTAAATTAGATCAAGTGTTTATTTACCTATAGCCTTATAAAAAGACATCACTAAGAGATACATTCCCCCATAAGTTAGCTCCCAAGTACTATCATCATTGTCAAATCATTCATTACATTTGTTAGGTAGCCTACATGTGGGATAGGGATTCTACCTTCTACATGAGAGAACACAAATACTTCTTGGTCAAGGGTGGAAAGGTATACTTCATCAAAGAACACCAAGAGAGAGAGAGAGAGAGAATAACTCCTCTAGAAACAAAACATGGACAAATAATAAAGAAACAATAAACCCTCATCAACAATGAAATGGTGGATATGGAAATAAAAATGGAGGTCATGTGTTGCCATCTCCTTAATGGTCCATATTTTGGGCACCAAAATCCTTCAAATGGGGAAGTGTGATCTGAATTGGATCTTTGTTAAACCTTTTGTAAATTTTGTAATAAGAACATCCTTGTTTTATTTTTGTTTATTCTTTATTTTGGAAAAATTGGAATGGGAAACAAGTCGTTGTGATGGTTGGCCTTCCAAAGGAATCCGATTAAAAATTGAATTTTGTAGTGAGGAAGGATGAAACATGCAATATGAAAAGAGAAATCGAGAGAACAATGGTAGAAATGAAATCTATAAGAGGGAAACCTACTTGAATTTTGGTGGATTAAGGAGTCAAGGAGCCTGTCCATGTTGAGTGAAGATGTATCTGATCCATGACCATCTACAATTTTGGTATTGACAGTGAGTAACAATACATATTATGTGTATATCTCACCCCTTTGTAATTATCTTTTGAGATTAGAAAAATCTCCAATAAATGTTGGCCTTCTAGGATTAAACCATGCTTATTGTGTTGAATTGTTTTGTGAATGTGGGTTGGTATCTCCTTTGGTTTTTATTGTCGTTCTTCGAATTCTCAAAGTCATTGGTAATTATACAATACCACAAATTTATTTCAAGAATTCACTTAATAATTACCTTTGTTTCCATTTGTTAGTTCAATTAAATGGCTTTTTAGTAATACACCTACAACCTTCTCAACACAACAACAATACCATGAATTCATGAATGCTAGTGTATTTTGTTTTCTTAAGTAACCACACATTACAACAAATTTTTTTTAATCACTCCCTGATTATATCATTGGTGGCAACGATTTTCCTTTTGAATTAAGTGTGGGTGAAACCCCAACCCAACCAAACTTGTGTTGAATCACTAGTATGTATTGTATAGACCACATTCCATATTGGGTGTATTTTATGGTGTTATTCAATAATGTATGCAATGTATTTTTAAGTATTATATATCTCAAACCGTTGATGCATCATTGTGTTGGAATAAAATCCAGACCATATGTTGAGGGTTGACTCTCTCTATGGGGCAAAACGATTTCATTTGATAAATTAAATCTCATCCAATGCAAACATCCATATGGCATAAATTTCATGTGCATCAAATTGAGGTAAATTGCTATGAGTAGAGTTACCTTGGTCCTCGGTAAATGGCCCTTGCCTATATCAATAGGCTTACTTCTTTATCCTCTATTCTATTTCAAAACAAAATCAACTATGCTCACTAGAGCATGATTTATATAGATTTGGTAAATTGTGAAAGATCAAAGATTGAAATAACCAGATCTATTACTTTTGGTTCATAAAATATCAATAAGATGAGAATTTTGATCACTTTGTTGTTGTATTGTTATTTGGATTGAAGAATGAGAGACATCAAAGTTATTTTTTTGAAAGCTCTATTCTTTGATAATGTTGGCACAACCAAAGGTAACACCTGTGGATGTTAAATATGCATAATTTACTTCAAATTGTAATACATGCTTGTAGTCTGGCACTGATACCTTACATAGAAAACTAAATTGAATTATGAAAAAGGTCCATGTAGAAGAAATGGATAGACCATGGGCCCACTATTTATAGACCTTTCACTTAATATATACTTCTCCAAATGGCCCACTATTACCTATAACTTCTCCTATAAAACATAAATTTTATATAAAATCAACATCTTGAACTCTTAAATATTCTCCAAGTGGTCTGCATTTCTTGCAACCCTCCACAAAAGCATGCATTTTATATAAAAGTCGCCATATTGAAATTTTAAATATTATCCAACATTGTGTTATGTTATCACTTGAACAAATAGATTCTCCTCCAAGTTTAAATTTTATATCCTTACACTTTAATAATAATCTAATGAGAATACAGGCAGGAAAAATAATAGTAATACAACATCATCTTTGACATGTGAATAAATCTTACATTCTTCTTCAACCTAATGGTATGGTTTCCTCTTTCAATACTTTTCATGTATGCATTTCTTTAATAATATTATACGGGGATGTAGGTTTCTCATGGAGAGTCTGGCATATGGGAAATGATTAAGAATCATTCTATGGAATTTCAAGATAGCACTCATTTCAACTTCATCTCCCTTGGTTCCAAATCCATAAGAGATGGAGTTTTCATAATATTGATACCATGTATCTATATCATATCCATTTATTGATAAAGACCCCATAGTAAGGGGCCCAAAGGTAATTTCATATTATCTAGTTCTATATCAAGAACGTGAATGAGAATGAGAAGATGATCCCATGAAAGAAAAGGTTGAAACTCATATTAGATCTTATTCAACTAGACAATGGATGAGTGAAATAAATTTTATATCAACTCCAAATTCTCCCTCCACCCAAGAAACCCTCCAACAAATCCTACAACCCTCCACCCAAATATTAATTCTTAAATATTCCTCAAATGATATGGTTATTATATGCAACCCACCCCCAAATAAAAAAAATTACATAAGAAAACACTATATTGAACTTTTAAATATTCAGAAACCTTATGGTCCACTCTTTATTGAACAAATGGAGTCTCCTCTAAGGATAAAATGTGTATAATTTCACTTTAACAATGATCCAGGTGGATATTGGTGGTCACCCACTTATTCCAACTGGATCCTCTTGGCAATTTTTAGTTTAACATGTTCTTCTATAATTCTTTGGAATTGTGGATTCTACACTTCCTAGTTTGTATGAAGCCCTACACAGCTTCTAGGTGGATATTGGTGACTTTCCACCTAATCCAACTAGTTTATTTTGGAAGTTTTCATGTCAGTGCATATTTTTGTACTTCCAAGGTTGTTTTGGGTCCCTAAACAATGTTTTTTTGTCTTGCCACAGTCAAAATATAGACGGAGTCAGATTTTTATGGCATAATAGGTATTTCTCAAAAATACCTTTCCAACAGGCTATCACGCACCCAAAACAGAGGTCGTATGCAAAAGTTACAACCCCAAGAAGTTGAGGTACCAACTTACCTATCGAGGCCCACATAACGTTTGGTGTTTCATCTCCTAGGGTTAGGTTTTTGGATGTCTAGGGTTTTGGCATTCATGAGTAATGTTAAAAATGGATCTAGAGACTCATTGGAATCATTCTTCTCAGAATAATGTGCGTAGAAGCCACATCGCTTCTCAGAGATAGCTACGACCATTCGAGCAAGTTGTTCTTAGTTCTACAGCTTAACAATTTCAACCTATTTTATTCATTCAATAAAATTTATTGTTCAATGGATATCTATTATTGTTATATGTATCTTTGTGTTATTGTATTCAGTCTATTATTTATTTTGTTCCGCTCATAAATCCATATCAGTGGTACCAGAGCGGTCTGCTCTTTATTTGTGTTTCTTCGTTCATGTCCCCACATGATCTGGGTACAAGAAGTTGGGACTCAAACCAGTTGAGCCTTTGCAAGATCGGTCGCACCGAGATTAACCACAACTCATGGGGGACGAAAATAAAGATGATGGAGCAAGATATCCTTTTAAATTGTTTCTCGAGGAATCCCTTGCATGATAAAGGAACGAAATGATGGATAACTTTGCACAGATCCTTCGGTGGCTGCCCAGAGGAGACACATCTTCATCAAGTGGCCATGCAACCCCTTTCAAGGTACAAGTAAATTTGGATATTCCATTATTTGAAGGACTGATAGATGTGGATGCTATAGATAATTGGTTGAATCTGCTCAAAGAGTATTTTTCGGTCCACAATTTTTCTGATAGGGAAAATATTACTTTTGCACTCCTCAAGGTTGTCCTACATGTTAAGGACTGGTTGGATACTTACTCTGAGCAAAGGGCCATAGAGGAATCTACAATATTTGCAGTCGCACCCACATGGGATTCCTTCAAGGATGCCATTAAATAAGAATACTACCCTATTGGAAGCTACGAGGACCAATACACAAGATGGACTACCCTGCATCAGGAAAGGGACTAGACAACACCAAATTTAACCAATATTTTCCATACCCTACGCACCAAATTGGGTATAAAATATTTTGAAAGACATCTGGTGCTCAAGATTGAGTAGAAATTTAAGAAGAAGAGGCAAGATTTTGGATCTGCAAACTCCTCATAGACGAAGTAGGGAAATGGTGTCCCCAACCCACAAAACAAGGGATAGAGAAAATATGAACACTCTTAAGACAACCAATCCAAGTCACAACACAAGAAGGGTAGTGAGAAGTCGAAGAACGACATGGGAAATTTGTGTGAATACCATAAAATACCTTGGCACAACACTGAAGAATGTCGCTCCAAGTAGTCACTGGTGGTCGAGCTAAAATATTCTTAGTATGAGGCAGATTTTGACTCTGAATCAAATCTAGAAGGAGGGAAGAATATTATTGATTCTGAACCCAGCACCATTGTCGCTACCACCAAAGTCCAGCGAAGTGAACTAGAAGAACCATAGGAAGGGGAATGCCTCTTTCACTCACAGATGTGGGTAAAGGGGACTCCAATTCATTTCATTGTCGATAGTAGCAATAAGAAGAACCTGATCTTAGCAAAGTTCATCAAGCGACTGGACCTGCCAATGACACCACACCCACAACCCTACACCATCAATTGGATTCGCCACGGAAGATATCTTTGCGTCATTAACAATGTCGTCTTCCCTACTACATTAAGCCCTTCAAATATGAGGCATTGTGTGATATTTCTTCCCTTGAAGTTTGTGATGTTATTTTAGGACAACCATATTTGTGGAAGTGACATGATGTGTATGAGTCTAGACCTCGCAGTGTTATTATTACTTTGTATAGACAATTGTACATGATACCAAAGGTAGTGTCGCCTACCGCTATTTCTTTAATCTCTGATAAGCAATGTAGTAAGGTCATTTCACAAACCAGGAATTTTTTCTTCTTTTTGATTCATGCTCACAGTAAGTAGAAGGTCATCGCCACATCCATGACGTCTACACATAGCCTCTCTTTGTAGCAGAAGCAAGTGGAAAGAATCGTGGAAGAGTATAGAGACATATTCTACTCACCCATCGGTGTATCGACGCACTTCCAAGTCAAGCATCCAATTGATCTAACCCCTGGTGCACCTCTGCCTAATGGAAAATTTTATCGTCACACGCTGATGGAAAATGACGAAATCAAGCGTCGGATCCAAGATTTTTTTTAAAATGGGCTCATTAGACCCAAATCCTCCTCTTGCGGAAGCCCGGTTGTACTATTACAGAAGAAATATAGGACTTGGTGGCTCTGCATTGATTACATAACATTAAAAAAAATCACAGTCGGAAACCGATACCCAATTCCTTGAATTGATGACCTACTTGATCAACTCAAGGGGGGTAAGTTCTTCATCAATATTGACCTAAAGTATAGCTACCACCAAGTTCCCATTGAACGGACTGATGTATGTAAGAAAACTTTCAAATCTAAAGAAGGTCTCTTCAAATGGTTGGTCATGCCCTTTGGCCTAACAAATGCATCAACAAATTTCATGAGGTTTATGGATGATGTATTGAGACCCTTCACCAACTCTTTTGCGGTGGTATATCTGGATGGAATCCTCATCTTCAACATAACTTGGGAGGAGCACATGCATCATATTCAATAGGTTTAGAGAACTCTACGACAACACAAGCTATATGCCAACTTGGAAAAATGCTCCTTTGGCATGACCATGGTCCAATACTTGAGATACATTGTTGATGAACATGGGGTACATGTCGATCCAGCTAAGATCCAAGTCATCTGTGACTAGCTAGACCTGACCACACTAACCGAGCTTCGAAGCTTCTTGGGAATTTCCAACTTTTGTTGACGGTTCTTGTTGTGATTCTCTCATATCGCATGGGATCTTAGCCAAGTGAACAAGGGTGGTGGAAAGGAAAATTTCGCATGGGGGAAGGTACAACAATGATAATTTGATGATCTAAAGCATCACTTATGCTCAGGTTCAGTACTCTCCTTACATCTACAAAAACCATTCGAGATTTAGACTGATGCATCTGACTATTTTGTAGGCATAGTTCTCACTCAACATGATCATTTGGTATAATGCCATAGTGAGACACTATCAGATACTATCTGGAAATACCCCACCTATGACAAGGAAATGTATTACATTATACAAGCCTTTCGCCAATGGAAACATTACATTCTAGTAAAGGAGACAATCATTCACATTGATCACAAGCCTTTTCAATTCATACAAACATAGGGGAAGTTGCAGAATAACCACCATCAGAAGTGGTCCACCTACCTGCAACAGTTCCATCTCAACATAAAGTATAAGACAGGGAGCACAAATTGTGTTGTTGACTGCCTTAGTCGACCTCTCATGACTGGACTCACCACCATGTTCCATTTTTGTGGGCATGAGGCATCTGAGTGGCCCCAACTTTATCATCAAGATCTGAACTTCACCACCACCTATAATATCTTGGGTACATGTGTGAATGTCACTAATTTTCACATTCAGGATGCACTATTATGGCATTTGGGCCATCTTCGTGTTCCTGCAAGCAAGCGTGCAAAGATGATTTTGGAATCTCACTACAGTCAAATGGCAGGATATTTTGGCATGGAGAAAATTGTGGCCATTCTACATAAACATTTTTATTGGCCAAAACTTCAATAGGACATCAACAAGTATAGCATATCTCGCACTGCCTGTGCCATCTCCAAGACATCCATCAACAAGAAAGGATTATACACCCCTCTTCCTACTCCTAAGAGGCTTTGGGAATCCATCTCAATGGAATACATGTATGGCCTTCCATCCACCAAGAAAGGAAATGTTTGCGTATTTGTGGTGGTTTATCGGTTTTCGAGGATGGTCATTCTCACAACCTGCAAGAAGATCATCAGAACGACATATACTACCAAGATATTCTTTGAACAAGTGTGGGTCCATTTTAGGATACCAGAGACCATCATCTTCGATTGGGACATCAACGTCCTCATCACATATTGGTCGAGTCTCTAGTCACTATTGGACACCAAGCTCACTAAATCCACCGCCTTTCACCCTCAAACCAATGGCCAAACAAAGGTCATCAATCGAATGATTGTGCACATCCTGCACATGTATAACTCTAAGCATCCATGCACATGAGATGAGAGTATTCCTTATGTTCAACATAGCTACAACACGACTCTCAATAGCTCCACCAGCCATAGCCCCTTTCAGGTGGGGTTGGAATTCCAACCCTTGGGTCCCATTGATGTTTCACTACCTCTTGCAACCACACAAACAGATTCTTCCCATGTTCAGTCTCAGGCCGAAAAAGACACCATATTCCTTGAGTGGATTAATCACATTCACCAATAGGTCAATGAGATTTAGCAGAAAGTCAATGCTAAGTACAAGTAGTGCCATGATCAACACCATGTACCGCACAAGTTTCAGGTGGGAGACAAGGTCTGGTTACATTTGCAGAAAGAACGCCTTACAACGCCCCATCGGAAGCTCCATCCACTTTGATATGGGCCTTACACTATCACCAAGGTTGTGGGTGACAATGATTTTGAGTTCAACACTCCCCCCTTCCTTGGCTTGCACCCAGTATTCAATGTGGACCTCCTCTAGCCATATTTTCCACCATTATTGGACAACTTGGAGATCGCAGAAAAGTTGACATAAAAATATCTCAACCCTGACTACATGGAACAAGCATCCACTAATCAGATAGTGGACACACATGTCAAGGGCACTCGCCAGCAGAGGTTCCAACTTTATCATGTTGTCAAGGAAAGGAAACTCTTACACCAAGGCAACTGGCTCACCCGAAGCCAAATTCAATAGAAATTTCCTCACATGATGGGGGAACTAAACGCAATGGAGACCATTGTTTCTTAAGGGGGGAGGATTCATCTAGGTGGATATTGGTGGCCACCCACTTATTCCAACTAGCTCCTCTTTACAGTTTTAGTTCAGCATGTTCTTCTATAATTCTTTTTAATTGTGGGTTATACACTTATGGGGATGTATGAAGCCCTACACAACTTGCAGGTGGATTTTGGTGGCTTCCCACCTAATCCAACTAGCTTATTTTGGAATTTTCCATGTCAGTACATCTTTTTGTATTTCCAGGGCCTTTTTGGGGCCCTAAACATTGTCTTTTTGGCTTGCCACAGTGAAACTGTAGACATAGTCAAAGTTTGACTACATAATGTGTATCTCTCAAAACGACCTTTCCAATAGGCTATAATGCACCTAAAGCGGAGGTCGTATGCAAAAGTTACTACATCGGGAAGTTGAGGTACCAACTTACCCATTGGGGCCCACATAACTTTTGGTGTTTCATCTCCTAGGGTTAGGTATTTGGATGTCTAGAGTTTTGGTATTCATGAGTAATGTTAAAAAGGCCTCTAGAGCCTCATTGGAATCATTCTTCTCAGATGGATGTGCGTAGCAGCCATGTCTCTTCTCAGAGATAACTACCACCATTCAAGCAAGTTGTTTTGAGTTCTGTAGTTTTACAGTTTTAGCCTATTTTATTCATTAAATAAAAGTTATTGTTCATTGGATATTTGTTGTTGTTCTTTGTATCTTTGTTTTATTGTATTCAGTCTGTTATTTATTTTGTTCCGCTCATAAATCCGGATCAAACAAGTCATTGTCTCATCTAAAGCATCAATGAATTCTATAAAATTATCATCATAAAAAAAAAAATGAAATAAATTGTTATAAAATCATTTTCAACATAAACATAACTTATAACTTCAATCAAAACATAACCTTGATTTTAAAAAGAATAAATTGGTATGAAAACGTTTTCAACTTAAACATTACATCTTTTTTATAACTTAAATAACTGTAATGAAAAAACATAACTTATAACTTCAATCAAAACATAACCTTGATTTTAAAAAGAATAAATTGGTATGAAAACGTTTTCAACTTAAACATAACATCTTTTTTATAACTTAAATAACTTTAATGAAAAAAGATAAAATTTAAAACAAAATAAATTGATATAAAAACATTTTTAAAATAAACATTTTATATATATATATATAATTTTAATAAAATATAATATTATAACTTAATGAAAATATATCCTTGACATTTTAAACTATTAATATGAAAAAAAATTCAAAACAAAATAAATTGATATAAAAACATTTTCAAAATAAACATATCATATATATAACTTTAATAAAAATATATTTTATTTTCCTTATCTCACATAAAATAGTGTACATGTATGCAATGAAAAATTAATGGTGAGATTAATGCACGACTATATGATAGTGATAATAAGTTGGAAGTCAATAAAAATCACCATCTCAAACTTATAAATATTCTCCAATGTTGTGGTCCAATATTACTTGAACAAAATAAATATCCTTGAATTGAAAAATTAATGATGAGATTAATGCACGACTATGTAATAGTGATAATAAGTTGGGAGTCAATAAAAATCACCATCTCAAACCTATAAATATTCTCCAATGTTGTGTTCCAATATTAATTGAACAAAATAAATATCCTTGAATTGTTTGAGACTAATAAGACTTAACAATTTTGCCTACAAAAATTAACACTTTTTTTTTTATTTTAGAATGAAATAAATTGATATAAGAACATTTTGAATATAAACATAACATATCATGTATAATTTCATTGAAAAGGTTGTGCATTTTCTATTCTTTTCAAAATCCTTGAAATAACTAAGTTTGTAATGGATTTGATAGTATGTTGAAGCTACAATGATCTTGTATATGATGTGTTGTCTTGCCTACCCTAGTTTTGTGGAGATCTAAAGATCGAATTGTTTTATTAAATGTTGGTTATGCGAGATATATTCATTATGAGGATTGTATGAAGATTTTTAATGAACTTCAATGGAATATACAATTAAGCAATGTGTTCACTCCATTGATTTTGTTGACTACCTTTCCATGTCCCTAGTCATATTGTTTGTAGAAAAGAGATGGATTTGTGAAATCATGGAGTTTGGATCCATTGATTAGATGTTTCATCACGGTATATTAAATTTTTTTGTGAAAGGAGGATAACAAATTAATTGGAATAGGCATGATTTGAGTTGCAAGAGGGATAATTGGTGTCATAAGTGTGTGAACCTTTTTTGAAACAACATTTGGATCATGATCAGAGTGGACTAGCATCTCAATTAGGTGAATGATATATTGAAAGAGATCATTGGAAAAGTAGTTGAGTATTAGATTTATTACAAAGAGTATTAATAAGTGATATATAAAATTCCATGGATATTCTATTGGAACAGTTTGTCACAACGGATCTTGTATTATATTGAAATATTTTATTGTGTAGGCTTATTTTTCCTTAGATCTCAAATTTATAATCACTATCTTAATGCTCAAATTAATGAAATAATTGAAATGGGAAAATGAAAGAATAAGAAAAAGAACACACCATACACACAAATGAACAAAATATGTATCGTGGGAAACTAATACATGAGGAAACCCATCTAGAAGGTGAGTCTTATACTCTGCTCTCTTTCTTTAGTTATGGAAATGAAAATATAAAGAAAGAGACACTTATTGTGGAGTTTACATTTACACTGTGGCTAGTATGATACTACAAAATATTTTCCTCCTCTATTATGCTCTAAAAAATACCATTCCTAGAATTTTTCTCAACTATGGAACAAATATAATGCTAAATAATGGAACCCCTTCTTCTCCTAGTGGCCCAGTATTTAACATAGCCCAATAGTTATCTAGAGTTAGGGTTTTGACTTTCTCAACACTTAATTATGATAAAGTTTGGACCTTCTAGAATATTCTTGAAATTCCACACATGGATAACCCCATATGTGAGTAATGGGGGCTAACGTGACATCCACTCATACCATGGTGGCCAACAAGGTAGGTCAACTTGTGGGAGGCATAACTTTCTCATACGAGCTTCGATGGAGGTAATTGTTTCCCCATTGGAAAGGTATCAGTGTCTAGATCAATGTTAAGGGTCTGGGAACAAGTTATGGATGTTGTAAAGAAAAAAAATATATCATTTAATGCCTAAAAATGGCTCTAAAAGGTTTCAAAACCTAATTTTCCAACTTGGGACCTGCCACTAAAATGGACCCTGCAAGCCAATTTCTCAAATGGTTTCCACTAAAAAAATAACAGGATAGATGAAAAATTATATGATGATCCAATATAGATTATACATCCCCATTTAGGGAGTCTTTTGGTCCTAAAATATTTAATAAATGACGTGAGGAAATGTTTCCTCTACCTTCTCTTTGGAGTATCATTTTTCCTTGCCTTGAAGTTGTTGTTTCAACCCAATTTGCCAAAGACCGTGCTTCCCTTGGCTTGTACTTATGGAATTCCTCTACAAAAATATGTTCTTTTCCAAATATTCTTGAGCATATGATGGTAAGTCCTATAACGTAGGTAGGACCTTCTCCTCCTCCTAATCAAACATGGAAGACTTATAGAGTTTCAAATTCTCCACATTCACTACTAAGTAAATGTGTATGTATGGGGGTAGACTAAGTCTATAGGAACTATCTCCCACCTTCTCCAATACCTCAAAAGGGCCATATTTTAGATCCTTGATATTCTTACCAGGACCCTATAGCCATTCCTTTTTCAACTATAACCAAACTTTGTCTCCCACTTTGAATTACTTCATTGTTCGATGTTGATCATATCTACCCTTATACTTTTCTTGTGAATTATTCAATGTATCATGTACTTGCAAATGGATCTATTTAATATTTTCAAAAAAAAAATCTTCTTTCAACACTTCTCATATGATGTCTTCCATCACTCCTCTTTGGTGTCCATAAACAACATCCATGGGTGAAGGTGGAAAATATCCAAAGCAAGTTTCAAAATGGGACTTATGATAGAAGTATGGACTGCTCTATTCTAAGAGTGTTAAATGTAGATTATATTTTCAGCCTAGGTCTTCAGATGCTTCTGATTGTAACCTCTCAAAATTTGTAACAACATATTATTGACTACTTATGTCTTCCCATCTATCCGTGGATGGAATTCTATAGATCTCTTCAACTTCGTGTCCATCTTCTCCCAAAGTGTAGTCCAAAGGGAACTAAGAAATATAGAATCGTTGTCTAAGATGATTATCATTGGTATCCCAAAGTCAATTGTTATTGTATAAATCTGTGAATGCAGGCATAAACCAATCTCCCTAGATCCACCTGGATCTAGAACAAAACAAGACAAGACATGACGCTTTCCCTAGGTTGCTACCATTGAATTTACCACCAAATAAGGAGTGTATGACATACCTTTATATATCACTTCCTTATATCTCTGTTGTCCCTACTTCGCTCCGGTGCTTATGTGAGATCACATCTGCAATGACACAAACCAACCAAAGTGAAAGCAACAATTATAGATTCAATGGAAACCTAAACATGTGATCAAGGAGTCATGTAATAAAATACTAATGATTTTATGGGAAAGAGACATGTCGTTGTATCATATTAAGTAAAAGTGGAAGATACAACCAGATTTCCTTGATGTCACAAGTTTCCTTTCGGTGGTCCTTTGTCCCAACACACACATTCACTTGCTCCAAATTTGCATGAAGATAATCCACAAATATTTATGGACAAATAGAAGCCTCAAGCATCAATTGTATCAGGATTCTTCACACAGTCTTCAACATATTCTTTGCTCAATATTGCTTGACCTTGCTCAACCTTTTCCATGAGAAATCCATTATTATATAGGAGAAGATGAAGTGGTTACTAGGATGAGGATGATCCCGCCAAATCAGTAAATCCAGTAAGACCACAACCATACGGATGCCACCTCACATTCTAGAAGATTATCCTTCTAGAAACTTCATGAAACTTCTTCCTTTCCTTAGCTTCAAGCATCGTTGCACCCTGCCTATATAGCAGCATGCAGAAATCCCATAGGTCAGGCATAGAGAAGCCTGCGGATATCCTTGATTTCCACACTGTGTACCATTGTCAGCCTGCATTGTCATTCTAAAAATGTGCCTTGTAGGGGAAGAACTCAACCATTTTCCTCATGTGAAAGATTGTTTTGGAAGCCTAAACACATGCATATGGGGTCATCATCAGAGTGACCAAAATAATGTGTAACATCAACCCAAACTTTTTCAAAGAACATGTTTGTTTCTTCTTTTCCTCTGATGGAGTTTTTACAAGTAATAAGAATTCACATCTGGCTGAACCTTTCAACAACCACAAATAGATAGTCATGTATCTTCCTGATTGTTGGAAAACTACCCACAAAATCCATGGAAATGTTTTTCCGAGTTCGAGTGGGTATAGGTAAAGGATAGTATGGACCTTTCTTTATATTACTGGGATTGTTGGTACAACAAATTATGCATTCTATAATATATCGAGACACATCTTCTTTCATTATGGGACAATACACATACCTTTGCAAGTTAGAAATTATCTTCCCAACACCAAATTGCCATGTAACCTTGGAAGTGTGAACCTCTCTAATAATATGCAATTTTTCAACTTTTGGGACACATATTTTATCTATATTGTAGAGTAACCCATTCTAGAGATGATAGTCACCCTTTCCATCACCTTCTTCTACACGAATTTGGCCTTGTAGTTGTTGAAACACCTCCTTGAAGTCCTCATCTTCTGTGTATGCCTCTTTGTATGAATCATGGGTAAAAGGATCCATGTGCATAATAGTTCCAAAATATGTAATTGGATGTGGGTATCCTTGAAAGAATTCCCGCCAACATATTAATGTTTCCCTTATTATACTTAATGACTAGATGAAATTGCTATAAAAATCCTATCCACTTGTAACATATGGTTTTTGGAAGCTTATTTTGGGCCTGCAAATAATGCAATAGTTGGTGATATATGTGGATAATAGTTTCCTTTCTCATTAGATAGTGCTTCCACTTCTTAATAGCTTGAACCATGGCATAGAGTTCCTTATCATAGGTATGGTAGTTTAATACTCCCCCATGACACATTTCATATTGATATCATACTAGCTTACCTCCTTGCATCAAAACTACTCACATAGCATACCCACTTGCATATGTCTCAACTTTGAAGGGATACTACAATTTAGGTAATGTGAAAATTTTTGCTTGACTGATCTTTCATTTTAACTCATCAAAATATTTATGTTGGTTCTTTCCCCACTGGAAACTCTTACCATTGGTTATTATGTTGTGTAGTGATGAAGCTACTACTAAAAAATATTCCATAACTTCCATAGGTACTATGATGCCCCAACAAATCTCCTAAATTTAGTGACATTAGTAGGAACTAGCCATTTCTTGATGACCTCTGTATTTGTGGGATCTATCTTGAGCTCCCCTCCACTAATAACATGCCCCAAATATAGTAATGACTACTGAGTAAACTCACATTTCTTGAGGTGGGCCAACAACTTGTTCTTTTTTAGAGTCTTAAATCATGCATAGGATTTGAGATGTGTTCCTCATAGGTAGATCTATAAACCAATATATCATTCAAATACACTATAACAAATGAATATAACTATGGGTGCAATACAACATTCATTAGTATCATAAATCTAGGAAGTGCTTTACATAAACCAAATGGTATGACCAACCATTCATACAAACCCTTCCTTGTCTTGAAGGTGTTCTTTTAGGTGTCTTCTTATTTGACATGTACCTAGTGGTATCCCAATTTGAGATCCAACCTAGTGAAGTAATCAACATGTTGTAATAGTATAACAAATCATTGATCCTAGGCAAAGGGTATTGATGCTTTAGTGTAATCATGTTCAAATCTATGTACTCAATACACATCTATCAAGTCCCATCTTTTTTGGGTGTTATGATAATATGTGACCTACAAGGTGAGGTGGTTGGTTGAATTAGTCCATACTCTAGAAACTACTTCAATTGTTTATTCACTTCATCTGCGTATAGAACAGACTATCTATACATCCCAATATTTAGTAATGGTGAGTTAGGAAACAACTATATCTCATGCTCCACTTCCCTCTTAGGTGGTATGTTAAGCCCTAATATTGGCTCATTACCCCTTAATTGGGGCATATTATATTTAGTAATGGTGAGTTAGGAACAACCATATCTCATGCTCCACTTCCTCCTTAGGTGGGTGGTAGTATGTTAAGCCCTAATATTGGCTCACACCTTTTAATTGGGGCATATTATATTAGTAATGTTATTTTATTTATGTTGTTCTTTAGCCATTAATCGTAATTATACCTCCTAGTCCCTTATATATACCAAGGAGACATTTTCATTTTGAATCATCTTGTATTTTGAAATTTAAGTAAGTAAAGCAGGGTTTCCCCCCCTAGAAGAGGCTTATTATCTGAAATTATCTCTTTTTCAAGGCGTTGAGTACTTTTCCTGAGGTTTTTCTATGCTATATTGATGTTTGGTTCTTAACATATGGTATCAGAGCTCAATGTCTTGGGGTTTCGTTTCTACATCTGAGACACCGTGGAATTTTTGCTATAACTATTTTTCTACAACGTTTCAGAAGGAACGGCTTGGAGGATATTTAGAATATAGATCAAGGTACGTTGGGTTCAAAATTCATCTCCTGAGGCATTATAATTTCGGAGACACATCCTGTACAAGATAGGGTTATGGAATCATCCTGAAATGAGTCATTGCGGAATTTTTTCTATAAAAACAATTCTGTAACGTTTCAGACCCTGAACTCCGGAGGCCATTTACAGAAATTAGTAAGGTGTATTTGGTAAACCTTTCAGATTATGGGTCATCTTAAGTTTGTATATACACCTTGTGTAAGATAGGGTATCTGACTAGTCCTATTGACTAGTCTCAAGAAGATGTTCCAGGTAAAAAAATCATAACTTCTTGCTAGAGTATCCAAATTGAGTGGGACTAGTTTCATTGGATCGTGGACAGTCTGTAGTATTTTGGGTGCGAGTTTCAGAATTTTATATCTATCATTTTGTGTGGGGAATGCTATACAAGTGAGATCTCCTAGAAAGGCCAAAAATCGGCAAGTTGTGAGGAAGTTACCGTAAATTCCACTTGGCACATCCAATTTTGATCAGACCTGTGTCATTGCAGAGAAGAAATATCAGAGAACTACCTAAAAGAAATTTTCATACCCAGAAGGTCTGAAACTTAAGAGATAGAACAGAATAAATATTGTCTAGTAGAACTGCCTCAAAATCAAGATTCAAAAGTGATACTTGGCCAACATGCCACCCAAAAAGGGACCTTCTACACCAAATAAGCCTCCAAAAAATCCTAATTGGACTCTTGATGAAGGTTAAGAAATGTGTAGGGACATAAATGAACTACAAAAGAAGATGGATTCAATGGAAGCTAAGTTTATGGATTCAATAGAAGCTAAGTTGGATACTAATATGAATGGCTTAAAAGGGGAGATCATGGAAGTATTGAAAAATTTTGTAACAAAGAAGACACCTGAAATTGAAAATGCATCCCATGAAATTCATGATGAGGACACAAGGAAGGTAAATCAAGAATGGAGAAACTCCAACTTTGGTTTGAAGACCAACCACGTTCCTAAGATTCATATGAGGAAGTTTGATGGCAAGGACTCAATCACATGGATACTTCAGATGGAGAAATTCTTTGATCTCCATAATGTGCCACATATACAAAATGTACGAATTGCTTCTTTATATTTATAACCTAATCA
>SNQJ01S0044408.1:66028-79292 GCA_010110895.2 Picea sitchensis | reverse complement strand
TAGTAAATCCCTCCAAGGATTCTTTTACCCTTATTTATTCATCACTTGGTTGATTATATCTTAAGAAAATAAACAAATATTTCCTACTAAAAGTAATCAAATTTTGTCTTGGTAGGCACTTACTAGTGAGATATTTGATCTACCTTAATGTGTGTCAATGATGTAGGACTTTCCATCCTTGATAAGGTGGTACTGATTTTCTCTTTGCATGAATATTACATTCCTCATATACATGTAGGGGCTTCCAAACACTACACCACACATGTCAAAGGCTACTAAATATAATGCCACTACATCAGTAAAATATGTAGTTACAAAAAATATGATCTTGTGCTATTTTGTGACCTTGATTTCTGCTTCCTTGTTCACCCACCCTAATGGCTATGGCCTTAGATGATCCTGAACCTCCAACCTAATCTTTTTGACTATATCAGTTGTTATGGTATTGGATTTTGAACCATAATCGAATAGAGCATATACCTTGGTCTTCTTGACCTAGATCTTGATATGAAAGAGTTTTGTCATCTCCTTCTCTTACATGTTATGAAGGCTACCCAGATTCACCTCCTTCTACATTAAAGTGTAGTTAGTCTTCTCACCCACATATAAGTTGCTCTCTAATTGATTTATTGAATATGTGGCTAGAAGTTTATTCTTATTTTCATCCTTCTTACTGCTCTTAGGGTTTATCTCTAGATGTAGTTTCCAACACTTTTCTTCAGTGCAACCATTGATATTGCAATG
Organism: Picea sitchensis; assembly: GCA_010110895.2. Classification (NCBI taxonomy): domain Eukaryota; kingdom Viridiplantae; phylum Streptophyta; class Pinopsida; order Pinales; family Pinaceae; genus Picea; species Picea sitchensis. The sequence goes on along the minus strand of SNQJ01S0044408.1, from coordinate 78,548 downwards.
GTTACACTAGTTACTTGGATCCTTTCACTAATGTGCAGTGGTTGTCGTCTTATTATCTTTTCCTTTCCACTTCTTCTTTCCCTACTTTGAAGCATCTTGGTGCTCTTTCTACTTGGAACCACTTGGATGTCATTTTTTGTGGCCTATATTTTCCATATACTATGCTTGAACATAGGCCTCACCAAATTTCCTGGGATTGAAGAGAGTCACTTGCTTTCACAAATGAATATTTAGACCCCCCAAATACTTGAGGATTAAATATAGGTTATTGGGAGAGATACCCAACATGATAGTCATGTTCCTTAGTTCGGTGGTGTACTCTTGCACACTCTGCCCCTACATTTTCCTCAAGTAATTCCAATGGATCCATTGGTCCTCTGCATACCCAATAGGGTATAAATAGGACTCAATGAGGGTTTCAAAATCATCCCACTTAGTTACTGGTGGATCACCCTCTATCCTAAGTGTCTATGTGTTAATTTCCCACCAGGTTAATGCACATCCCTCTAATTTCATTATGGAAAACTAAATCTTATGCTCTTATTCTATATGGTTGACACTGAAATAGACATATAACTATTGCAGTGATAATGGAAATGATTGTAGTAGTGACAGTTGGGATACATTTATATTTCAGGGCGACGGGAGGGGGAAAGGAAATGGGTTTGTATCCTCCTTCCAGTTGGAGCCAGAGAATCAAGGAGTTGGAGCTTCCTTCAGGTTGGATCTTGAGAATCAGAGGGTTGTAGCCTCCCTCTGGTTGGAGCTAGAGAATTCAAGGAGTTGTAGATTACTTCAGGTTGGAGCCTGTAAATAGGGGGTCATAGTGTCCTTCCAGTTGTATCTGGATAATTGGGAAGTTTTTGCTTCCAATGAATGTATTCTTTGATATATAAGAAATAATTTTTTTGTTTTCTCCCATGTGGGTTTCCACATAAATTATGTTGTACTGTGTATTTGATGTGATTCTCTTATGTTTATATGATCCTGATATAATAAATTAAATCATATATGATACACTGATGATAAGATTGAATTTTATATATTGTGGTTAAAAGTGGTAAAAGTTCTCATATTGATTCACCTCCCCCTCTCAGTATTCCAACAATTGGTATCATAGTAGGTATTTCAAGAAAACAGTTTAACCATCGGAAGGAATCATGGAGAGAAATAGTTTGTATAGAAATCGAATACCACAGTTCGATGGTCATAATGGTATAAAGTATGATATGTGGAGAAAAATAATGAAAACATGTTTATAGGAACAAGGGTATGATGTTTGGAACTTAGTTGTTACAAGATACACCGATATAAAGAAGCTAAAGACTGGAGCCAAGAGGGAATTGAAAATAAGAAGAAAAAATTGCAATGGATTTCATCATGGAAGGATTACCTGATTTGGTAAAAGAACAAGTTGGAAAATGTTCATCAGCTAAAGAACTTTGGGATAAGGTACATAATATCTACTCTGAGGAATCTTCCATCATAAATCCAAAGAATGATAATACAATAACATAACAAGAATAAATATGCTCATCATGTTAGACAGATTCAAAAAAAGATTTTGAATAAGGCATAATAGATTTTAAAGAAGAATTGATCAATTCTTTAGAAGAATTAATAAAAGAAAGAATGAAAAGCAATTCACTTGAGGAACAATTAGTCAAGAAGAATTATCAAGAAAGTTATGAAGAATCCCAACAGATCATTGTGAAACTAAAATCCCATCTAGAAGAAGCCAGGAGGATTGAATCAACGTACAAACGTCAAATGGAAGAATAGGAGTGTTCTGAATTAGAAGCACTAGAAAAGGAAGAAATGGAAGAAAAGCAATGTCTGGAAGTCGAAATAAAGGAAGCAAAGAACAGAAAAAATATTTAGACATATCATCTTAAGGAAAGAACTGAGGAATTAAATCAACTTGAAGCAGAATTTGTTCAAGAAGAAAAAAGAGTTGAAAAGGAAATCATCTCCTTGAAGATCCAACTTGAAGAAGAGAAGTGAAAAAAAGAAGTCATGAAGATTCAGACGATGAATAAAGAACAAGAGGTTGAGAATATTGAAGAAGTTTTCACACTGAGAGTTAAAATATTCAAGATCAGTAAGAATGTTGAAGAGAGAGAAACATCCACATCATCAATAAAGGAAGATGAAGAGAAGCACTCCAAGTTGTCAGAAAAGAAGAATGAAGAAAAGAGAAAGATTTATGCAGAAGGAATCATGGTCAGAGAGAATCAAAGAAAAATTATAGAGATACATCTTCAAGAAGACCATCCACATTAAAGACAAAAAGAATCTCTAATCATGATCATGATGAGCCAAGATAAGAATTCATAAGTACTACACCACAAAGAATATCATCCACTCCCAGGTATGCAAATTTCTTTTATGGTCATTGTTTTATTTGTAATAACTTTGGATATAAAGTTGTAGATTGCAGAGCGTATAGAAGAAATGTTCAGACAAGAAATACCTTTGTGGATCCCCACAACATTGAGTATTACAAATGCCACAATTATGGTCACATAGATCCTGATTTTAGGAACACTGATATCATATATAAGAAAGTTTGGGAAAGAAAACAAGAATAGGTAAAGGGAGATCAAATTAATGAAGGACGCCCAAATTTCATACTCGCGGGATTGGAAATAGTACGAGATGAAGACAAATCTACAAGGAAAAATGAAGATGTCAAATACAGGAAGATTTGGAGAAGAAATTAAAAAAAAAAATGTGAATGAAAACCAAGTCCCAGAGATTGCAGGATTTGCAGTAGTAAGAAAAGAAGAGCAAGAGAACAAAGAAAAGACCCGAGAAATTGTACTCTTAGGAATTGTTGTGCAAGATCATAATGAATCCATAGGGAAAAAGTAATAAGTCAATGTTCAGAGAGATGATGAGTCTATAGACGAAGAGGAATATTACTCCACCTTAGAGCGAGTATTTTTCTAAGACACCCCGCTTGGGGACTCCCAATAAATATGAATATTGAACAGGGGGAGTTAGTACAGTAGCTATTACAAATCAGAGAACCATCCTTCTAGAGTTTGAAGTATATACAGAGACAGATTCAAATCATTCAGATAACAAAAGTACAGTGTGACAGATTGATTAGCTGAGAAGTAGTGTTTCCACGCAGATATCAGTTGGTAGTTACACATGAAGAAGTTTATGATTGTATTCCACATATGTATTTAGACAAGTATATCTTCAGTACAAGTTGTTCCAGACATACATAATTTGATAGAACAATAGAGAAGACCAGTTCAATTTGAAGAAATGAGAATATTTGATGATCATTTGCAGTTGTAAAGCCCTCATGATTGTACAGTGATAGATGGGTCATCATTGTGGATAGTTGAGTAGCCAAAGTTCACGACATATGCAAAGAGATGGATAATTATATATTATGGATTATGCTATCGAATGTGCTAACATATATATATTATATATTATCACCATATGGATTATCCTATAGAATGTGCTAACATTATATATTATCACCATATGCTTGCATTTCTTGGTTGTTGAGGACTAGTTGCAGGTGTATTGCTTTGGGTCAAGTACTCAACGGTGGACTTCATCGAATGTCTGGACAATGTAGGCCTTTTATCTTTTCTTGTTAGCATATTTGTTTTTATAGCATACTTGATATTAGAGTTGATTTCTACTGTCATTTTCATTTGTTGTGGTTTACCCCTAGCCATAGAGATATTTTCCTTGTAACAGAATTGGTGACTATACTAGGGATAGAATCTTCTTTTGGGGGGTTTGGAGTGTTTTTCTCCTTAGATTTATCTCGTTCATATTGATTTTCTTGTCGTATGATTGCTTGACAGCCTATGTTCACTTTGAGCCTGATTTTCTTAGCCTTCTCCTTAACCTAGCTATGTTTTGACACATATACGTGGGTTTTTGCTTGGCAGGCGCATACATACACGTGTTGTACATATGCACTTTTCCCTTGAACAGTCGCATACATCAACCTTTGTTTCTTGGTTTCTAGGTTTGGTGGTTGATGGGTGGGTTTTGATGATTGATGAGTCTTCTTGGATCTCTTTGGTGACTGTTAAGTGTATGTGGAATGACAGGAAACCTATCTTTGGTTGCATTTTTGGGCGGTTCTTTTCTCATCATCTTTTCATTTTGATTGTCCTTGCACCTGGGGCTGGGTTTTTTTCTCCTTGATATCTAACTTGATTTGTCTCTATCTATACATAGTAGAGTCTTTATTTCAAGTTGTTGTTCAATCCTTGCATTTTCATTCTCTTATATTGAAAATACAAAAGGTATTAGGAATTTTACATTGATTGGCATTTTGATCTCTTGAGTCTTAGTCATTTATCTTAGTGCATGTAAAGAAAGATTACTTTTATTTAGAATTGCATAATTGAATTGAAAATTGCATTTTTGAAAAGCATATCATTTATTGGAAATTGAAGTTAGGACTTTGCATTGTATTCATATTCATTTATTTTACTTGTTGAGTCATAACACCACTAGTTTCAAGACCGCACATTGTGAGTAAGCAAGGCCATTAAAAGTAACGCTATAATTTAAAATTGATTAGTAACGATTTTATCTTTCTAGGGTGCACAAACTAGCCTAGGATTTAGAGCCTTGGAATAGGATTTTGTGAGTAAACTTCTCCAAGGATATTAAATCAACATATGTGTCTGACTAAGGGAGTGGAGAAATCCATTGTATAATCGGTAATATCAAGAGGCTCCATTGAAGGAATATCCCTGTGATACCTTCTTAGCGTCAGATATATTTCTGGGGATCTATTCGTATATGGGGATCTTGCTAGTTCCCTTACCTCCATGAGAGGGGGTTCTTTCAAGATTTCAGGCTTTTCTACCCTTCCCATACGGTGGACCTGACTTACGACTGTTCATTTGTGCATCAGTTATACTGTGGTTTCTTATTTGCTTGACATAGGTACCACATAAGTTACTTGCAGGGGTTATTCTGCAGGTACCCTGGGTCAGATAAGGTTTGGACAACACATAGTCTTTATGGAGGATTACCTCTACGAGGGGGATGTGACCGACTGGTTGTTAAGCCCACGAGGGCCCTTATAACTGATTTTGTTTCCTCCAATATTTAGCAGCAGGGTCTCAAGCCCCTCTTGGGAGAGGAATACCTATTTTAGAGAGGGAAGTCCCTTTCAACCACTTTATCCTGCTGTGTGCATATTGGCCATTTGATTATTTTTGGTGTTCTTTGAGATTTTATACCGTGCCTTAAGTCGTCATTATCATGGATAGTGGAGTACTTGTGGCTCCATCTTTCATCACTGCACTCCCCATGAAATTCACTCATTTCATGGGGACGAATACGCCCTCTTTTCACAATGATATGCAAAATTATGACACTCATTCCATGCCTTGGCTCTCTATTCATTTTCCTATTGATATGCCAAACATTCCTTCACCCTTTCCATCCTCTCCCTGACCCACTTAAGTGAATCCTAGTTTTGGATCTAGGGGCACCATGGCCCCACCGTCTATGTCTTCATTTGATAGGAGTCATGTCCCTCAACCAAATATCACTGGTGGCCTGTCCTAGTCATGCTTTTTCAAGATCCAGTACTCAAATGGGTGGTTATTCTACTTATTACATCCCATCTGTGTATCCTTCATTCACCATGCCAATTCCTATGAACACTTTTCCCATGGCGGGTTCACATATATCCTCTGGTATTTCATATGGAGGGAACCAGTTTTATGGTACAGGCCACCCTCTTCATGGAACCCCTTCACATGGGGGCAACATATATCCTCACTTGAATAATCCTTATCATAATTTTTTCTCTTCGTAGACATCTGCTTCAGTGATGATGCATGTACAAACCTCTATGGATCAGTTAGGCAGAGGATATTACCTTTCTGGAGAAGGACAGGGTGTAAACCAAGATCCTTTATGTCCTGCAATGTCTCAAAACCAGTCTTTCCCGAGACCTTGGTCTCAAATGCCACAATTCACTACCGTCGCTAGTCCAGTCCATGCCATTCATATTGGAGCACCAGAAAACAGTCGTTGCTAGTCATGTTGGGGTCATCACTCTAGTCACCGTGAGTCATATCGATATCACATCTCCAACCTGTGTACATCATGTGGGGGATGAACCTCCAGCCTCTTCTATTCATGCCGAGAACACATTACCAGCCATTGTAAATGATGATAGGGGAATCCATATGATTGAGAATCCTAGACGTGTCAGACGTAAGCCCAAAATCCTTTGCAGAACTTGTGAATGAGATCACCTTACTCGTTTGTGTCTTGTTATGATCGGGATACTGGAAGCGTGGTTCTCACCTAGGGGCCTTCGGGTTCTGAGGCATCTGTGGTTTCCCCACACTATGTTTCTCCTGTTATTGACATGACAGTCATGTCGATGTAATCCTCTCCTAACCACACCCCAATTTTTTAGGGTGGTGCGTCTCCTAGAAGTGTTGCCATGCATCCTATTCAACCAATGGTTGAAGAAGTGGTCGTACTAATGAAATCTCCGATCAATCCAACCCTTCCCTTGGAGAGTGATGCGTCCTTCAAGCATGAAATTAGCATTTTTGGTACTGTGCCTTTTGAACAAGAGAGATTTTTACTCTCCCCGAGTACTCTCCCTCCAAGTCCTAGATAAGTTCCCTTTGATTGGGATGGTCTTGTGGGGTATCCAATGCCTCCTCCCATGTCTTTTCAAGTAAGATACATTATCTGATATATCATGAAGAAGGTAACCTCTGCTAGAACTTTATCCTCCTCAAATTGGACAACTTTGGGTTTTCCCAAGATTGTGTTGGTTATTCGTAAGATATTGACCTTTCACAGAAGTCCAGCATGGGAGCCTTGGCCTCCCCCATGACATGCCACCTAGAAACATCTCAACGAGTCTGATTTAATCTCTTTTATGACTCATCTAAAAAGAAAAAATATTGCCGAGTGAATTTGTCCCTTTCACACTCGTTAATTGGACTTGAAATGTCGTGAGTCTTAGTTAAGCTATTTTTTTACTCGTTTTCAAAAAGAGAAAAGATTATCGAGTGAACTTGTCTCTTTAACACTCGTAAATTGGATTTGAAAGGATGTCTATTTGGTACAAGTTTATCCCCTTTTCAAACCAAGTAGACTAAGTTTACAAAAAAGGACATTTTTTGGCGTTAATTTGTGATTTCATCTCATGCCCTTGCTTGCAGTATTGAGCCTATTGTCGGTTCTCACTTTGTGTTATAAACCATTTGCCTTGGAAGTTTTGTATCCTCAACCAAGCAGAGCCTTGTTTATATCCTTCGCAGCTTGACACCCTATACCCTGGAGGGAACATTCTCCCGAGTGTCCATCTCTTGCATGCACCTCCTTGCATTGAGCACAGGTATGTTCCACTGTTGGAACTATTTTTTCTTACGTGCGACACTCATTCCCTCCTTTGTATCATAACATTCATCTGAATATGAAAAAACAAAAAAAGATGGGCGAGAAGGGATTATTATCTTATATTGGCAGTAGTTGTGTCACCTTTTAACAAAGCACAAAAGTTTTGAGTCCACTTGTCATCATAATTTTGGGTTTTTCACGACCTTAGGAAGTTGAGCTCGTTACAAAGCGTTTACTCCCCCTATTGGTTACTCTTCCAGTCCCTATGGAGATTTTGATTGATGCCTCATGCATCTTATGGTTTCATCATTGAGTCTATGTTGCCAGAGTCTTCCATATGTCTCATCCTCTTGTTCAAAGGATGTCTATCAACCTGTATCAGCCATTCCTCAGAACTCTTGACTTTACATGTCGGCCATACCCTTAGTTTGTCTCAAAATCACATGAAGATATAGTTCTATTGTGCACCCTGGTCCTAATTTCCTCATTGGTAGGTAACACTGAACCCAACAGTCGACATTTCGCCATTGGTCATTGAATGAGTGGTTTCCCTTATGTTCGACGACAAGACATATATTCACATATTTGGATTTGTGTAGTGTCTTGGATTCCATTATTCTTATTGGTGGTTTCCTCTCCTTTTTTAGTTGTTTTCCTCATTGGATTTTATTCAAAGGGTCATTTTCGTGTACCACTTGCACTTGGCACACGCGAAATACGCACAGGGTCGTTAGTTTGTGAACATGTTCTTCATCCGATTTCCTCCAAATCATCAAGCTACTGTTTTGTACCTTGTGTTGAATGATGATAAATGCCTTAATTATCTCCTTTCATCGGGTCTCCTTCCATCGACTTCAACTCATCTATTCTAGAGATGAGACCTAGATTCCTAAGAGTACGTAGAGGCTTGCAGTCATTTGTGGTAGGTTCTCTCACCATCGATATTTGGGAATACATCAATGACTCCTAATCAATGGATTATTCAAGTGTTTGACCTCGACTCCTTTGTTCACACTTGTAAGAATGTACTTGATGCATTGATACCTACTTTCCTCATCGATAGGTTGTCTCGTGTGTGTTAACGATATACCTCAATGACCGGTAATCAAACGAAGTCTCATTGTGTTTGACCTCAACTCCTTTATTCACACGATGTAGACTTGCACCTTTGGAGGATTGTGTAGAAGACTTGAAGACATTAGTTTATAGTCACAACTTTCCTGAGTTGTTGGTACCTTTCATTGGACAAGTACCTGTGTGACCTCAGTAATCATGGGAGATCATATTGTACTCCATTTTATACAGATATCTTTAGATTGATTTTGAGACTAGTTTTACTGGGCCTTTTTCATGAATATGACAACCTTTGGCATGTAACCACCTTTTTATTACCTATTCATGGCCATGGACAGTTGTTTGGTATATTTTCACATGGATCTGCGATGTAATTCAAATTGGCAGCCATGTATGCAAAGTCAGTACAGATTGTAATGAGAAACTAGTTCTTCCAGCTAGGTCCCCATTACTACACTTCTTAGTTTTATAATGTATTTCGTCCATCACAGATACTCCTCTGACCTCACACATTAGGGGGAATCTATTATAGCAAGATTTGCCTCACCCTAGGAAAACTTGCATAGAGGGCCTTTTTCCATTTCCCTATGCTGACTTGAAGTCCCTTTTTTTCAAATCCCAGAGCTAAAAACATTACTTTTCCACATATATGTTCCCTACCTATATTACAACATGTGTATACGCAAGTTACACCACTACATCCCGTGTACATCGGGATTTTTTCCCAAAATTAAAAAAATGGTGTCGGGTTTCCATGTCGCGTCATGAGATCAATGATCCTTGGCCTTCCATATACTGGAAACGTTCTGACTTGGCCCTTCAGTTCCACTTGAAGGCTATAAATGGGCCAAATCCGAGTTGTGGAAAAGAGGAGAAAGAATTCAACTTTGAGAGAAAATTTACTCTGGAGAAATTATTCACTTCACATTGAGTCTGCATCCCTTTGTCCTTTAAGTCTAAACACATTGTTCATCCCCCAAACTCTTTCCTTATTGATTGAGAACCTCATTGTCTCTCTTATATGATCTTTCCTTTGGTGGAGGATTGAAGTGGTGCAAGCCCAAATAGAAGGAAATTAGTTTCTCGGTTCTGAACCGTGCCGACATAGAACTTTGTAACTCATTCACTTCTTTTGATTATATATTAATAGAAATACTCTTTTCTCGTCCAATTAATATCTCACAAATATTTAAATTATTATTTCATGGGCGTATTTTTTATGAATGTTGATGGATTATGCTATTGAATGTGCTAACATTATATATTATCACCATATGCTTGTATTTCTTGGTTGTTGAGGACTAGTTGCAGGTGTATTTCTTTGGGTCAAGCACTCAATGGTGGAGTTCATCGAATGTCTGGACGAGGTAGGTCTTTTATCTTGTCTTGTTAGCATATTTGTTTATATAGAATACTTGATATTAGAGTTGATTTCTACAGTCATTTCTGTCTGTTGTGGTTTACCCCTATCCATAGATAGATTGTCCTTGTAACAACAACACTGGAAGAGAGGAAAGGAAACATACACAATCAGTCCCATATTATTCTACATATTGCAAAGAAATCCAGGGAAGTGAAATCATCAGAGAAAGAGATCTAGAAAGGGATATCAGTAGCATGCAGATAGGGGGATACATATCGATAGGGGGATTTTTCCTTTTTCCCATGATTTCAAAGGGAGAGAAAGAGGGAGAATAGAAGAGAGAGAGTCAAGCACATGATGTCATATAAGGACTATTCAGAGAAGTCATAATTCCAGAGGGAGTCACTCCTTGCTATCAAAAGAGAAGAGGAACGCGGAAAGAAACATGAGGACATAAACATGTGAAGAAAAAGAACAGAAGCATGAAGACAGGGGGAGCAACCCCAAGGAGAGATACCATTTTCCATTGATGTCAAAAGGGGAGAGAGAGAAACGTTGATGAAGATAAATGGTCATAGAGGGAGCATGAGTATTGGAGCATCAATGTTTCCATCAATGTTGGTATTACCATCAATGCCAAAGGGGGAGATTGTTGGACAATTAATTTGTATAGTTGGTTTTCATTGATGTCAACCCTTGGAGAAGTCCGTAAGACCTAGAGATATGGTTGAGATTGATGGTTATTCATTTTTCATTGATGGATTGGTTAATGTTAGCATATGGTATGGGTGCATTTGATGAAGTCTACATGAATCCTTGAAGGTGTGTTCATAAGACCCGAAGTTTTTTGAGGAATAAGGACATGAATAACAGTGCAAATATATGTAACACACTCATATACATATAGTCCTTATCATTTAATTTCTAGTGATAGGTGGTATTCCATTTGGTTCCTTGCGGTTGAGAAGTTATGGCTTTGTGAAGTTAGAAGCCCTGAAGAATGGTCAAGAAGCCCTTAGTTGGTTACAAGTGAATTAATTAAAGGGTAAAGTAGTTGCAACAAGAAAGTTCAAGAAGCCCTAAGATTAAGGAGATAGGTTACTATGAAAAAGTATATAAACACCTCAAGGAGTCTCTCATAAGTACACACACACACTTATATTGAATATATATCTTGTGATAATGTTATGGTCTAATATTTTGGTCTATTAGTGAATCTAACGACAAGTTTGAAGCAGCAGATAAATTTCCAGAGTTGCAGAGTGCTAGGGTTGTTATGTAACCCTAATTGAGTAGGCCCTTGTGGGTTAGCTTGAGGGTGTCCCGCGAGGCACCCCCGTGGGTCGCACGTCATGCAAGGCCCCACGTGACAGGGAGTCTTAGTCCTGTGAGGCTAAGGAAAATTTGGGGGAAATGTTGGTACCATACTGCTGAAGGCTATGGAAGAGCTACATGTTAGTATTATAGTACAACAGGTCAACTATAGGTTACAGGTACACATGAATACAGGTTACAGGTACACTCATGTGATTATTTCTTATGCTTGGTTATGATATGATACATACTTAGGAGACATGTCTTGTTGATGGATGTTACATCTTGGTGATATTGGTATGATACATTGGTTAGAAAAACGTTACCAAATTAACGAGAACAGTGACCTCAAAACAAGAATTTTGGCCCAAAAAACCCATATTTTTCCATAAAAAACATGAAAATCAACCCCCTAAATCAAAAAGTGGTGCTACTAGTAACACCATTTTTTCAAATGGGATCAAAATTACAACATTTTTCAAGTATCTTCTTCTAAACTCATACAGTATCTCAGAAAAACCTTTAAATTAATACCTAAATAAAAAAGTGATGCTCACTAAAGAAAAAAGTTTTTCTAAAAGTTAAAATTATGGTTCATTACGACCTAAATGAAATTGTGGTTTTGACAATAGATCCCTATGCTAAAAAAAACCCAAAATTGGATAAAAAATGATCACTTTAAAATTTATTTGCCAACTTTTTTTTTCTTAAATTTACATTGAAAAATAAATGAATAAAATGGAGAAATTATTCGCAAATTTTTTTTAAAAGAAGAAAAAAACACATTTAAAAAAATATATTCAAACCCCAAATAAATAAATAAAACATTAAAAAGAGGGTGGAAAAAAAACACTAAAATGATATGAAAAAAATATAAAGTTTCTCGAAAAACAACAATTAAAAAAAATATGTATTTTTTTAAAAAGAATAATAAAAAAACCCTTGAAACTTAAATAAAAAATAAAAATAGAAAAAATAAACAAAAAATGCTACAACCGAAGTGAAAGTCAAAAACAATTAAAAAAACAATTTAAAATAAAAACATATTCAAAAAATATTAAAATTAAGTAAGGTAAAAATTTAAAAACTTAAATAAAAATAAAAAATGAAAAGTTATATCTTAAATACAATTTATAATTGCAAAAACTATTTATAATGATGATTAACGTCCACTAAGACCGAATTGTTCTATCAAACCTTAGGAGGGTAAGTGATTACTTGCAATTCTTTGGAGTTGTGTTTATGTGCTTGAAATTCATTAAGAGAAGCTTTCCAATATCACCATAGTTTTGTTGAGTTAAGAGGTCAGGAAGGTTGGTAGTGTCACAAACATTTTGAAAATGAGATCTAATATGGGTATAGGATGGACAATCTAAGAGAAAGTGTTTTTCA
>SNQJ01S0044408.1:32937-54914 GCA_010110895.2 Picea sitchensis | reverse complement strand
TTAGTTTTTAATTTTTCTTTAAAGGAGCTGATTTTTAATTGTTAATTAACGATGGTATTAGTTGTCAAGGGAACAATTTCATTAAGTTATAATTTCAACTTCAAAAAGAAATCATTGCTATTGGTAGCAACACTTTTTTATTCGAGTGTAATTTTAAACTGTTTGTCGACAATGGCATCACAATTACATCAATTGTCAAGCGAAGAGTCTGAATTTTAACTATCGTAAAAAAAAGGGTGTTATCGGTAGCACCACTTTTCAAAATGGGGTAAAAAAATGACCCTTAAAAAAACAAGAACTCTAGAGAGTTCTCGTTAAGTTGGTAAATATGTTTTAGTAGTACATCTTGGTTGTATTGGTATCTTGGTATTTGGTTTCGTTACATGGTGATGTTGCTATATGCTTGAGGATTATTCTTGGTACACTCTTGAACCATTGGCACATGATGTATGGTTGTCATTGATATTGATGCATTGTTGAGAAATACACTTTGTATATGACAACACATGTATGAGATACATCTCTTAGGGATGTTGGTACTTGTTTGAAGTACACCATTGATAGTACATGTTTGGTATATCCCATGGTACATGGTGTATAGCATGATTGAGTGATATGGTATATGGTTGAGATACATTGTTGGTACATGGTATGGTACAAGTGTTGATGTACATTGTTGATGTACATGGTTGATACATGGTATGGTACATGAATGATAATTGGTATGGTGTTGATGTACATGGTTGATGGTTTAGGCATATGGTATAGGCTATGGTGCATGGTTGATGCACGGTTTGGTACAGGTTATGGTGCATGGTTGATGCACAATTTGGTACAAGTGTTGAAGCATGGTTTGGAACATGTATTGGTGCATGGTTTATGCACGGTTTGTTACAAGTGTTGGTGCATGGTTGATGCATGGTCTTGTACATGTATTGGTGCATGGTTGATGCATGGTTTGGTACAGGTGTTGGTCCATGGTTTTGGTACATAGTTGATGTTTGTAATGGTACAGGTTGATGATTTGGTACATGCTTTGGTACATGGTTGAAACACATATCTTATGGTGGTATGTTGGTGATCTTTGTACATGCTTGGTAGAGGCATGTGTTGGTAATGTTGGACACCTAGTTGAGAGGTGTCCTTGGTATATGATCCAGGTGAGAGGATCTGGTTGAGTATCGATGATAGTGACAGTTGGATAGGTTGATGTGAAAGGTTAGATACAGTTACAGGTTGATGTGACAGTGGCAGTGATAGTGGAAGTTGGTCTACATTTATATTTTAGGGTGGCGGGACGAGGAAAGGAAAGGGGGTTGTATCCTCTTTCCAGTTGGATTTGGAGAATCAAGGAGTTGGAGCTTCCTTCAGGTTGGATCTTGAGAATCATGGGGGTTGTATCATCCCTCTGATTGAGCTAGAGAATTCAAGGAGTTGTAGCTTCCTTTAGGTTGGATCCTGTAAATAGGGGGTCGTAGTCTTCTTCCAGTTGCAGCTAGAGAATCAGGAAGTTGTTTCTTCCAATGAATGTATTCTTTGATATATATTAAAGCATTCTATGGTTTTCTCCCATTTGGGTTTCCACGTAAATTCTAGTATACTATGTATTTGATGTGATGATGTTGATGTGATGCTCTTATGTTTATATGCTCATGATATATTAAATGAAATCATAAATGATACATTACTAATAAGAGTGAAGTTTATATATTGTGGTTAAAAGTGGTAAAAGTGCTCATATTGATTCAACCCCCCCCCCTTGAGTATTCCAAAACCCTTCTCCATGTTCCCCCTCAATGAGAATACTATGCTAGAGGAAAGGTTGACCAATAATTCCATGTGCACCTCATAGACACAAATATTATGTTTAAGTAATGGTTAGTTGATCCTTCTCTGAATTCCCTATATGATATTTCTATGTTCAATGAAGGTTCATCCAACCCTTCCTTGGGATCCCCCTCAACGAGAAATATGTTCTTGAGGAAGGGTTAGTTGACCCTTACATTTGACACACTTTGAAGTAAATACCATCCTTGAAAAAAGGTCATATGATCCTTCTCCACGATCTTGTTCCATGAGAATACTATGATATATGAAGGGTCTATTGACCTTAACAATGAGAATACTATGTTGGAGGAAGCATCGATTAATCCTTCCCCATGCAACTCCTTCATGAAAATAATATACTAGAGGAAGGGTTGGTTGATACTTCTATGAACTCCCATAAAATATATTTGTATTCTTAATGAAAGGTGACCGTCCCTTTTCCAAGATCCACCTCTGATAAAAAACTATGATTTATGAAGGGTGAACCAACCCTTCCAATGGATACCTTATGATGCAAATACCATCCTTATGGAAAGGCAAGTCGACCCTACTACACACTCCCCCTCAATGAAAATACTATTATGGAGGAATAGTTGTATAACCCCTCCCCATGCACCTCCTAGGTGGAAATACTATGTTAGACAAAGTGTTGGCCAATCCTTATCTAGGTAAGTGGAAATACTTCATGTTAGACAAAATGTTGGCCAATCCCTTATCTAGGCTACTCCTATACATGATATTTCTGTTCAAGGAATGGTTAATCAATACTCCTCAAGATCCACTTCTTCACTAAAATTAATCTTGAGGAAAACTCAACACTTCCCATGGATATCCCATGACACAAATACCATCCTTGATATAGGGTCAATAGACCCTTCTTCATGCTCCCCCTCCATGAATACTCTACTAGATGATGGGTTAGTCGACCTTTCCTCGAGATCCCCATTTATGTGGAATATATGCTTGAGAAATCCTTAACTAACCCTTACATTAGATACACCAAAATGAGAATATCATCCTTAAGGAAGGGTCATCGAACCCTTCCTCCATGCCCTCCCAGAATACTTCATTCTTGAAGTGTCCAAACCTTCCTAAGGAAACTACCCACAAATGGAAAACATGTTGAGGATGGGTTGGAAGGTTAGGTAGCCATGGGATGTAGTGGGGGGCCAGAGTCCCGAGATGATACTATTAGTAGAGGCTATTCAATGTAAGGTTGACTAGGTCCACAATAGTATTAAATAAGGCCTACTATGGTAGTTAGATATAATAAATGTAAGAGTACTTCTTATAAGGTTATGCTTCTAGAAGATTCCTCCTCTAGAATATTCTTAGGTGGTTGGTAGCACTATATAAAGGGGTTTAAACAATGCAATTAAATGTGAAAAGAAGTATTGTATTTGGAGCATGTAGCTCATTAAGAGGTTTACCCCACGAAGAGGAAAATGAACAAGAGAGGATCCATTGTATGGTGTTTACCTACCCTAAGGGTTTGATATAATATAAAGTGTATTTTTATTTATTGTTCCATATATATTGTGTGGTTAATTTATTTAGAGATCTTTGGTATCAAAGCACTTTCCTTGGTCACAAAAAGGGGCAATTTGTTTTTTTTTTGCATATTTTTTCGAAGAAGAAAAAAAGGGTTGTGACATTTTGGATTATTTTTGTAGATTTCTATGAAACAATTGCATAAAATAGTTGTATATATAAGTTCCTCTCATAAAAATAACAAATTAAAAAAAAAAATTTGTATGAAACGGAGTTTGGGAAGTGGTGTTATCAACATTTTAAAATTTGCAATTTTTCAGGTTTTTTTTTTTCGTGGACGACTGTGCGATTTTTCAGATTTCTGTAGCACATCATGCCAAATTTTCCCAAACAAATTACATATCTAATTTCCTCTCACAATTTCACCCAAATTCAAAAAACAAAAAATTCATTTGAATCAAAGTTTCAGAAGTGAAGATATCATTGATTTAAAATCAACCATTTTTGGGGGTTTTCGTGACGACCGCGGTACTGCAGAGTTCATAACTTTTCATAGTGTTCTCAGACTGCTACCAGATCAGTGCTATTTGATAAAAAAAAAATAACAAATTTATTTTTTTATAATATATGTGGTGTTTCCAATGGATATTGGCTCTCAAATCCTCATGAGAGTTCTACGTAAATTTGATCTCTCGAGAACCATCTGCAAGAGGGTCGACAAGATATGAGGGACAGTTGTCACAATATGCAAAGGTCCTTGGATAGAATACATGAGAGATATCTTATGGCGGACATCAAGGATGAATATAATCAAGAAGTATATGCTTGGTATGATTTTGAGGCCGATTGTGATGATTGGTATATGGATAGTTGTCATTTTTTGGGATGATAACTACTTTCATATTTTATTTGATGACTCTACTCCAACTTGTGTAGAGAACATCACTGTATCATATTAGGAGCCAATTTTGATTACCAGTGTCCATCCTGTATATTCTATAGTGGTATTATTCCTTCCTAATTCATCTACAACCCTTTCCCACTATGTGGATGGATATTCTTATTGGATCTGCATGACATGTGTCAATCTTTGGAGCATAATTTTCAGTTGATTATTGGGTTCTGATATCTTCCACGTGGAGTTCACATGAGCACTTAGACATGGGACCCCGTTTTACAATGGCGGTTGGACTACTTCAACATGGTGGATTTCATTTCTCCATGGGCCCTGAGTTCTCTTGTCTACTTTGGCACTATGGTACACACTTATCCATGGGACCCTGGTATATGGTTGTACACCCTTATAACAAGCATTGAGGACAATTCTTTCATAAGGGGGATGGAATGTTAGGTATATAGAGAGAAGTGTGGGGGGGCAAAGGGCCCATAGTGATAATAGTAGAGGCCATTTAATATAAGGCGGAATAGGTCCACTATAGTATTAAATAAGTCCCACTATGGTAGTTAGATATAATAAATGCAAGAGGACTTCTTATAAGGTTCTGCTTCTAGAATATTCCTCCTCTAGAATGTTTTTAGGTGGTTGGTAGCACTATATAAAGGGGTTCAAGAAATGTAATGAAATGTGAAGAGAAATATTCTATTTGGAGCATGTAGATCATTAGGAGGTTGCCCCCTTGAAGAGGCAAGTGAACATGAGAGGACCCCTTCCATTATAGGATCCATTCTATGGTGTTTCCCCACCCTAAGGGTTTGATATAATAAAGAGTGGATTTTTCTATATTGTTCCATATATCTTGTGTGGTGAATGTATTTAGAGATATTTGGTACTTATTAGTCGGCATATCCTTATCTGGGATCTCTTAGATGGAACTAATATGCTTGAGGAGGAAGACAAATTAGTTTATAAAAATGTGAAATAATGTATACTTCATAAAAAATAAGGTGTTTGAACTAATATTGTAGTAAATAGGATGTTATATAAAACAATCTCAAATGAATATTATTCTATTGTACTTTTTGTAATTTCATAGGCAATGGTTCTAGCCTTTCCTCTAATAGGTCAATGGTTTGTATGGAAGAGAGGGAACATGATAAGAATGAAATTAGGAATGTGTTGACCGGTTCGAAATCACCCTTTGTGAAAAATAGTGGTCACCCCCTGTAAGAATTCCCAGTTAGACCTCTCACCATTTGGAATAGGGAACTCATTTGGATTCTGGCCCGGTAGCCATTGTTGGTTTTATTTTTACCGGATATAGCCCTTTCCACTAATGAGGATGAATGATCGATGGCTATGCAAATGGAAGATGTAGATGAAGACTATGAAAATGAAAGAATCTAATCCACTTCTAATGTATCATATACTAGCTAGGAGCATATTATCATAACATAATGAATTGTAATGAAACTAAGATATGCATAAACCCCAATTTGATAGTTGTTATGAAGGAGCGCAATTACAAACACATGCATACAAGTCTATAACCATAAAATTATAATTCATGTTGATGCATACATTCACAACTCATTCCCTCAGGACAAATAACATAAGAAAGAATCACAAAACTATAAAAGAAACATAGATTGCATCGGAATACTCTATCAACAAATGTGTTCTTACAACCCATGTGAAAAACATACATTCTTCTTGAAATAGTTCACAGGAAAACAACAACACGTGCAATTTTTCCTCTCTATCAAAAGTTGGCCCTAAGGGCTTCTCAATATTAAGAGTTTCATCAATAGTACATCTAAGCTCCAAGGAGTGGCTCCTCAATTTTATTTGACACTGTCTTCCCAAAATAGTTCAGAAATGTATAATGTTTGAAGAACAAAAATCCCCTTCTTTGGGTTAAATTCTAGTATTTATTTAAGTTCAATATGACCCTTGGCCTTCTGCCTTCCTTCGTGACCTTTCTCCTACTGAAATTTTTCCTTATTCTCTTTGTGATGATGAGGGAACCAAGACGACGGTTACATTTCAAATTTGTATTCTAGTGTTGGTGAGACATCATATATCCCGGCTATAGTATGCCTCTCCTCCACCGTAACAACTAGTTTAGACATTGGAACACCTTGGTTGTCAAGTTTGGCAGTTGATCATCATGGGGTTTGGACCTCCTCTTCAACCATTTGAATTGGATTCTCTTTGTTTCTCTTGTACCACTACTACAACTATTGTTATTGTTTCTTTGTCATCCTTGGTTGTAGATCACATTGCAAGGATGTTGAGTATAACCTCCTCTCGACATTGGTACCTAGCCCCATTCAACATGCATTGGATGAGTGACCAAAGAATATCCTTCAAGATACACTATTATAAATACACATTTGAAACCATAGAACTGGAATATCAAATAAGTGAGAGTTCATATGTGCTTCCCTAAGTTCGGGTCTTGGTTCATTTTCCCTTGATTGAGACATTGTGTTCTCTGAGGTTGTTAACAAAGTGTCAAATATTAATCCCAAAATATGTATACAATATGTAAGGAATTTCTCAAATGATATAACTAGAAATTTTTATATCTCGGAAAGACCTTTAAAAATAGTATAAAGAATGGGAAAAATAGACAAAACTCCTCCGGTATTAACTTAGTCTCATCAAAGGAAATATTTCTTCATGGGAAAAAAAAAACAAAAATTTTGTAAGTGTCCTTTTATTGGCGAGAAATAACAAGAGTTTGAATACAAAAGTCCATAATTTTCTCATACGATGTCCAATTCAGGTGTCATTTTTTCAACGTGGAGAGCACAAGGAGGGGATTCTAGTGAGAGAACTTACAAATTCATTCAATTCTTTGAGTAGACTAATGTTTAATGAAGGTCACGGTTAACAAGTATATATTGATAGGAAACCCTTGGAGATTGTTTTGACACTTATGGAGATCATATTTTTATTCCATCAGTTGAGTTGGAATCATAATGACGAAAACCATATGGTTGGAATATTTCTTGGAAGACAAATTCACTTTGAAAGAAGTCAAAAAATTACTCTCAAAATCATTTTTAATGAATATTCGAGTCCCACTTTTGATGTTGCTTCACCCAAATTCAAGTATGTAAGTTCCCATGCCATATGTGATATATAGGATCATAGTTCATTCATTTAAACTGAGGTAATCATTCAGGGACACAAATTTATAAATCCACCAAAACAACCAACTGATGTTCAGAGTGCTTAGTACCATTTTTGAGTTGAAAGGACCAAATTTCTTCTGAGGTGCATCTCAAAGGTGACGCAAGACCAATTAGTGTTTGGGTTAACTTATATGAGGTTGAATGGAACTTTCAAAATCAATATTTATGCATAAATTTAGGAAACACAAAGAAAACAAGCTAATAGGGAATGTTCAATTAAAGCTATCGGGGACACAACAAACTTAATTAGGACTGGAATATGAAGAGGTTTAGGAGAGATAAGCAATCAATGACCAACTATCTCAATAGTATTGGATAGCTTAGTGATTGGGAATTTAAGGAGATTGACTAATGACGCAATAATAAGGATCCGAGCATAAGGAAGTTAAGATAGGATTCAAGATGAAGGTGGGCCTTGTTGACAATTTCAACATTGGCTAAAGAAAGAAGGTCATCACTGATTCGCTTGACGACGATGAGGGGTCAATATAATACTATTTTTTCATTGGTGATGGGAGAGGGAAAGACATCAACAAGTAGTGTATCGGTGAGGGAAAGATGAACCTCGTCGATATGCAGTGTATCGAAGCGAAAGGGAAGAGCACTTTTGATGTGAAATGCATGGACGAAATTGGAAGTAGATAGTCGGTGAAAGGCATACATGTGGAAAATATAACCACATGAACATTATCGATGTGTCGGCATTGATCACGTGAACTTCATCGATGATAAGAATTTGCATCAATAAGGTTTGGCAGAAGTGTGTTGATACATCAACCAAGTTTGAAAGAAGGTGGCCTATGTATTGGCGAAGAAATAATCGGTGCACCAATGTGTAGGTGGAAGAAAGGATATGTTTTTTGGTATGCTACATATTGACATAGGAATAGGAAACTCGTTGAAGTGTGGATCGATAGTTTGAAGTGATCTAAGGAGAAACTATAAATGGTAAAGTAGGGAGAGTGTGAGGAAAACTCGAGATTAGTCATTTACATGAGAGAGAGAGAGAGAGAGTGAGGAAAACTTGGGATTAGTCATTTACATGAGAGAGAGAGAGAGAGAGTGAGGAAAACTCGGGATTAGTCATTTACATGAGAGAGAGAGAGAGAGAGAGTGAGGAAAACTCGGGATTAGTCATTTACATGAGAGAGAGAGAGAGTGTGAGGTTCATGGTAGGAAGAATTAGAGGGGGGCCCAATTGCCTCTCTTACAGAGACACTAAGACAAGAAAAGTGGGAGGTTGTTGTGTGTGCGCAAGAGAATGGACCCGTGGATAGGTAGTGAGGAAGATTTCATAGCCTACCTAGTTGTTCAATCAAGCAATTTTGATCTCATAAAACTAATTGATTTTCTATTGTAGCCTACCCAAATAGAAAGCATATTCATATCAATCAATCAATTTATTTGTATCGTACAATCCTACCTAGCCTACATATGTAACAATAAATAATAAGCATATGAATAATAGTATACACATTGTGGTTAGAAAAAATGATTGATGTTCATCATGAAAACAACTTGTTATTTCTCAATCGAGTAGAATTCCTTGAACTAACTATTTTCTATGTCACACATAATGTTTCTTAGCAACTACAATTTGCAAAACTATCTAATTACCAATACTTGACATGCATTCGAGTGCATTCCTTGAAAGGATTGTTTTTCTTGATATGTTGGCTAGGATTTCACTCCTATGGAAAGGGTTTCAAACAATTTCTAGGGTTTCACTCTTGTAGCTAAGGTTTCGAATGGCTTCTAGGGTTGAAAAGACTAAAATCCAAAAAAAAACAAACAAACAACTAAAGAATATTAAATAAGCATACCTAATAAGAGGTGAAATTGAGGAATGTTTTATCCACACCACTTCTAGTTGTGTTCACATCTAAGTATAGGTGAGTGATTTTTATGCAACCAAACATGGTACAAATGAGTGAGTTGTTCCTAGGTTTGTAAGTCATTCACCTATGAATCAGTTCATAGTGGGAGCAAATCAAGGTAAAAATTTCCAATAATCGCCTGAATGTGGTTTTATCTATTGTACATTATCAACAATTTCCTATTGCCTACACTAATATTATGACATTGCAATTTTAATTACATTGATATTCAAACTCTTGTATTCATGGTTTTTTATATTTGGAGCTCTTGACAGGTCATTCTTGAGTAACTCAATGGATAGAATTGAATTTCATTAAAGTGATCCATACATTAATACAATGAGAAGTGACCTTTGGTTTCATATTCCAAGAGGTACGATGACTCTTCCTATTCACCTATAACTCTTCATATTTAAACTAATTAATATTTACAATATACAATCATCCCAAGGATTAGGTATCTAACATCCCCCCCTTAATCTAAAGGTGGTATGACCCAAAGGGGGGATATATAGGGTTAAATGTATATGATATGACCCCAAGGGGGGGAATATATGGGGATAAATGTACATGTAATGTGTAAATATATATGTTATAAGGTAGGCCTAATAGAAAAGGGGACTCATGTGCAAGTGTGAATAGGTATATATAGAGATCATGTATTCATTAATGTGAGACATGTGAATTGTGATGTATGAATGCATTCGGTTATGTGGAGGAGGTTCTCCTATTATTTAAGGATTTATTGTGTAATTTTTCTATATTAGAGTTGCGCTCCACAATCACATTGTTGTACATGGTGTGTAATTATATTTTGTTATGATATTTTAAGCATTTGGTACATTACATTTGGTTTCACAGCATTGGTCCTAGGGATTTGATTCCTCAAACAAGTCATCTTGGAATATTTACTATAATGTTTTTTCGGGGCCACTTTAGAAAGAGAAACTTGGAGGCTATTTGGAATGCATATCAAGATGTCTGTGTTATGAATTTAAGCTCATGTTTCATTGTAGTTCCATAGATACAGCATGTGGAAGATAGGCTTTTTAATAGTCCTATAACTAGTCTCAAACATGTGTTCTAGGTAAAACAATCATATATTCTTCATAGAGGATTAAAATTCCATGAGATGTGTTTAATTTGAAATAGGATATCCTTTAGTATTTTGGGTACAATTTTCAAAATCATATATCAAACATTGGACACGGGGCATTCTGTACAAGTTCACTCTCCAAAATAGGCCAAAATTCAACAAGGTTTGGGAAAGTTACCATAACTTTAATCTGGCACATCCAATTTTGGCCATACCTGTGGAATTTTAGAGAATACATTTCATAGTACTACACGTTGAAATGTATGACTCAAAGGGGCCGAAATTTCAGAAATACATCAGAAGGAAGGTCTACTAGAAGGATTGACTCCAAATCAGGGTTTTCAAAGGTATGTTCACTTAAAACTATCATAACTTTTGATTGAGATGTTCAATTGAGATGATTCAAAAACCATTAGAAAGATCAAACATAGAATATAGTATTGATAAAATGATTATAACTATTTGATATCATTATTCTTGATATATTGAAGTTGTAATTTGAGGATTGTGGTTAGAGATCAGTTAAGAATCAATAGAAATAACTAAGTTTACAGGAGATGAAGATAAAGATGAAATCAAACCCGTGGAATGTTTGAGGATGGTAAAGGAAAATTGTAAGACTCCTTTTACGAAAAGCCTTAAGTTGGATGATGAAGATTTCAAACAGTGGTATAGCCTTGACGAAGGTACTAGATGAAGCACCACATGGGAAGTATTTGAAGAATTGTTCTCAGACAAATGGATCAAGGACTCAAAAATGGAGGAAATGTATAGAATTCAAGATGAATTAAAATAAGAAAAGGAATATATTAATAATAATGGTGAGGATATATCTAATATAATATACCTTAATGAATCAATCAATAAGGAAGTTAATAACTTAAAGCAAGAAAAAAGTAGCAAAGAAAAGAGGGAAAATGATGGTTCAATGGAAGATTTAAAAAAAAAAAAGATGAAGAGATATGTAGATTATGAAAACATAACAAAAACCTATTGGACGAGGTTAACATATTGAAAGAAGAAAAGAAGAATTATCAAAATCAGGAAGAAACAATGATATTGGATGAATAATCTACCAAAACAATTGAAGAGGAAATTTGCAAGAAGGATGAGGAATCGCTAAATATTGATGAGGTAAAATTGGAATTGCAATCCAGAATTGAAAAAGGACATCGAGATTTGATAAATGGGGTGACATTGTATCTCCAAAAGGAGAAAGAAGACAATATTCAAGAAGGTCACTAGAAGACACTTGAAGAAGTTGAAATACATCTAAAGGACATACATGCCAAATATGATGGTATTATCTCCAAGGTTAGAGTAATCAAAGGCCAAGAAAATATGATAGAGGATTCCATGGTATATGGAAAAAATATAGATGAAATGGGTGTGTAGAATGAAGAAAAACCGTCAAATTTGAAACCATATTGACTCCCTCATTATCAGGAAAGATTTCAAGGAACACAAGAAGATAATTATCAACATTATCAAGGAATAAGATGGAATACGCATCAATATTCATGGAATATGGAATCACAAAACCATTATTCGACTAGATATTATCATAGACCAACATATAATACAAATTGGAGAAGCTTGAACAATGATACATGGAATCAAGGGAAAGAAAATTATGCAACAACTAGACACCAAGGATTACGACCCAAAATAATTGATTTTGTATGGATGGATCATCATCAATGGAAAGAAGAAACCAGGAACATAAGAAAAAAATATTACTTGGTTTCATCACATGTGAATCCTTTAATTGCAAATCTTTGAGAACAAAGTTTTTTGAAGGAGGGTATTATGTTATGACCCAAGAGGGGCATATATAGGGTCAAATGTATATGATATAACCCCAAGGAGGGAAATATATGGGGATAAATGTACATGTAATGTGTAAATATATATGTAATAGGATCGGCCTAATAGTAAAGGGGCCTCATGTGTAGGTGTGATTAGTATATATAGAGATCATCTATTCATTATTGTAGATATGTGAATTGTGATGTATAAATGTATTTGGTTATTCAGAAGAGGTTCTCCTATTCTTTAAGGATTTATTTTGTAACTTATCTATATTGGAATTGTGCTCCATGCTCACATTGTTGTACATGGTGTGTACTTATGTTATTTTATGCTATTTTAAGAATTTGGTACATTACAGAAGGGGTGTTTGTAATTCCAAGAATCTTTTTGAACTTTGCATACTTCTCTTTTCCAAGTGATTTGGTGAACATGTCTACAATTTTCTCACTTGAGGAACAATGTATCAAATGAATTTCCTTGGCATATACATTATTTTGAATCAAAATTCTATTCATGTTGATTTTCTTTGTTTGATCATGGAATCTAGGATTCTTGGCCAACTTGATTGCAAAGGTGTTTTCAATAAAAAGTGGACTAACATTCACATGTTTCTCTTAAAAATAATCTAGTATATTATTGAGCCACAAAATCTCATTTTTCACCTATTCAATAGCCACATACTCTACCTCTTAAGTGGAATCTATTGGAATATATTGTTTGCATGATCTCCAAGAGATATCAACCGATATGAGACTCATGAGGTATCCTAAAGTAGACACTCCATTCTCTGTATCTCTATTAAAGTTTGAATCTATATATCCAACTAGTTTTAAGTCCTCCACCTTAGAGTATTTGAGACAAAAATATTGAGTTCCCTTCATGTACCTTATATCTCTCTCTACAACACACCATTGTCCTTCATAATATTTTTACATGAACCTGGAAAGGATCACAACTGCAAATAAAATATTTGGTCTAGTTGTGGTAAGGTAGATATGACTCCCCATGATATTTCTATATTTTGTTGCCTCCTCCAATTCATTCCCTTATTTTGATGTTAGCTTCATACTTTTCTCCATTGGAGTAGAGAAAGGATTACAATCATCCATGACAAATTTGTTCAACAATTCTCCAATGTACTTCTTTTGGGAGATGAATACATGATTTGGATTCTAATTTACTTCAATACCCAAATAATAGTGAATATGTCCCATGTCAGTAATCTCAAAACCCTTCTTTAATTTTTTCTTTATTGATACAATATATGCTTCATTATTCCCTATTATCAAAATATTATCTATATACACTACAAGATATACAAAATATTTTCCAAATTTCTTCACAAACAAAGTTTCATCATCAAGATTAAAATTATTGAAATTAATCTTCAAAATATGATATTAACCCTTCTCAACAAATCCTTCTTTTTTATGCATACAGACGTTCTCTTTAAAATATCCATTCAAGAAGGTTTTCTTCACATCCATGTGATGAATCTTCCACCTATTCTATGATGCCAAAGAAAACAAAGAATTAATGGTATCTCATTTTGATGTGGGGAAAAAAGTCTCCTCATATTCTATGTCTTCTCTCCATGCATATACTTTTTCCACAAGCCTCACCTTACACTTGTCAAGTGAGCCTTATTATTTCTACTTTTTCTTGTAGACCCAATTAGTGAGCCTTCTTATTTGTACTTGTTCTTGAAGCCAATTAGTTTGATTCCAAATGGAGTACCCGCCAACTTCCATGTCCCATTCCTGATGAAAGAATCATACGCATTCTACATGGATTATTTCTTATCATTGTGAGAAGTATATAATTCAAAGGAATTTGGTCCAAAGTTAGTAGATAAATTCAATTCATGCTCATATGAAACATCTATATCATTGAAATCGCTTGAATTTGAATTATCTACCTCACCTTCATCATCTTCTCTTGTACAAATTCTAGTTACTATCTTTCCAACATCGTTAGGATGAACAACTTCAAGTTTCTTTATGAGACACTTTGGACATTTATGTGATGTTCTAGGTTTCTCCATTGATTGAGATGGTGTTTCATTCCCATCAAGGTTCACCTTTTCAATCCACTCAATCACATCATCCAAATGAACTTCCTATTTTGATGAATTGGTTGGACCTTCTATATGAGGGGGAGATGGCACTTCAAAATAATATTCCATATATTGATCAAAGATAGGGATTCTCCCTTAAATATGTGGAATCTCATCATCAAACTCATGTTATGTCTTTACATGAGTCAATATATCTAGATGATCAAGCTTCTTCTCAATAGTCTTTTCATTCTTAGTGGATTCAAGAAAAACCACATCTCTAGAAAGAATGATTTATTTTTTACCTCATTGTAAAGACAGTATGACTTGGTGCTACTTGAGTACCCCAAGAATATGCACTTTTGACTCCTTGCACCTATTTTGTTTCTTTTATCCCTAGGAATTAATGCATAACAAATGAAACCAAAGACACTAAGATGCCTCACTAAAGGAATGTAGCCATGCCACATTTCTTAAGGAGTCTTGTTCCCAAGAGCATGATATGGACTTATGTTTCTCACATACACTACACATAAAACTACATTATCCCAAAACAAAAACTTCACATTCTTGAAAAATAGCATTGGACATACCATGTTCAAGAGTGTTATGTTCATTCTTTTTGCTACACCATTAGTCTATGGATTGTATGGAACAATGGTTTGATTCTTGATCACATGTTGCAAAACATAGCTTTAAAAATCATTATAGGTGTATTCCCCTCAATTATTAGTTCGAAGAGTGCTAATACTAGATTTTTTTTCATTTTCACTCCATACATGAAAATTTGTAAATGTTTCAAATGATTGAGATTCATGTTTCAACAAATAAATAAAACACATCTTGGTGTATTCATAGATACAATTTATGATATATTTATTACCAAAATAAGATACAACAGACATGGGGCCACACAAATCAAAGTGTAGCAATTATATCTTTTTACATGCTCTCAAAGTGGAATTGTGAAAAGGTTGCTTCTTGTGTTTCCCAATTTCTGTGTTTCCCAAGGATACATGTGAAAAGGTTGTTTTTGTCTTGTTATATTGACATAAAATGGCTCTTCTTTTTTGTAAAAACAAAAAATGATTTGGTTCTATATGTGTCCATGTTTTTAGAATGTTGGTGGTTTAATATTTAACATCATCACCTAAATGGACCTTGCAACCTCTGAGTGTTCTTGAATCAAAATGGGATATCATCTCCATGGAATTCGTGGTAGGATTACCTTTGAATAAAACAATACGAGATGTTATTTTGTTCATGGTAGAAAAGTTACTAGCAATGTTGATTTCACTTCTATGAGAATCACTTATTAGGCACCTGATGTTGCATGGATCTTCCTCAAAAACATAGTTTGATTTCATGTCATTCCTTTGAAGATTATAACTAACATAGACTCTTTATATACCTTTAGTTTCTAGACATGTTTCTAATGCTCCCATGAATTTGTTTTTTAATAATGAGTATAATCAATCTTAATATAAATTTAACTATCATGATTTAGTATATTATTTTGTTGGTATAACTAGGCTATATAAAAGTATGACTATTAGTGATTAAATCTAGGAATTATGATAGCCTCATGAATGGAATATTAAGAGTATCCATAATATGTAAACTAAAGTAGGCTTATGTTTAGTTCAAATTAGTAACCAATGCCTTCCACAAAAAACATATCCTATGCACAAATTTTGTCAATAAGAAATCTATAAATCATCCCACACTCTCACACATATGCCTTAAATGTAACAAATTTAATAAATATTAACTTTATGTGCTACATCTCATCATTGTCCAATACCATACATTTGTAGTCTTACCATGTGTTTGTATAGTCATTAGGTCATTTAATTTTAATAATAAAAAGGTAGATACCTTGATCTTTTGACTTAGGAGGCATACCCATAAGAAACAAGTGTTGCATGGCAGCGTAGTCCCTGCCAGGTTGGAATGGGAATAAATGCACTTTTATGGCAAGGCCAAGCACAAACACGTGGGAAGAATCTTGAAGCACATGTGGTATCCATATAGAGGATGACTTGTGGTAGTGTGTCACAGTCCAGACACAAGACGTTTTGCTTGTAGATGACCCCCAAGGTTAATATGTGAATGAGGCAGTTTTTTACTGGGGTGTGTATAGTTCAAACATGGGACTTAGAAATTTTCTGTCACAATTTCCTGACATCCAGTATAGTTGAAGAAAAAAAAAAATAGCATTTCCAAATTAGTTTTTCTTTGAAAATGATCAAAAATTAATAATGCCTTGCACAAAAATCACACACATTAAACATTCAAATATAATAAACACAATTTCTTGACATCCAACATAGTTGAAGGAAAAAAAAAATTAGGATTTCCAAAATAGTTTTCTTTGAAATCTATCAAAAATTAATAATGCTTTGCAAACAAGTTTCCTGGAAAAAAGGACCAGGAATTACACACATTAAACATTCAAATATAATAAACACAATTTTTCTTTCCTGAATTAGTTTTCTTTGAAATTTATCAAAAATTGATAATGTCTGCTACATATTTCTGGAATCTGTTCCATATTTCTGGAAATTTAAATGTGTTTTTCATATAGACTATGATTGGGGCTCCTGTGGACCATAAAAGAAATAAGTACAAGAAATAGGACTGTAGAAAGAAGAAGTGTGTTGTGGTAGAGAGGAAGACCTAAAAAGAAGAAATTGGAAGTTATGAGTCTTTGGTTAGAGATTTCTATTTAAAGAGGTAGAATAACTGGATTGATAAAGAAAACAAGATGTGATCATTATAGACTTACTATGAAGCCGATGCGTTTTTGTTGTTGTCGTCGATGGCCATTGGAATCTTGTCAACCGGTTGTTACCCTTCGTCGATGAGCTTGTCCATTATCCATTGGAACCATTCTTCAATGTAGCTTCTCATGGGGGCCACATTGATTTCATCCCGGATTTCTATGTCGAAAATATCATTTTCTAATTTCCTTAGATCCATAGAATTACTATGCAGATCCTGTTCAATTTCTTCATTGTGTGTCGAATAGTCCACTAGTTAGTTCTTGACCTCATATAAACCATATTCAAGGATGTCATAAAAAAATTCTAAAGACAACCCCTTTAAAATATCAAGTTGTTCATCGAAGGCTTCTTTGGTCAAGGACAAGGATTTGAGGATTAAGTTTGGGTCTTGAACCTCGTTGGTACTTCGAGATAACTCTATTTGGGTCAGGTTTCTAAATAATTCTTCTTTATCTGATATGGCTTGTTCACATGATTCGACAATGAGCTGCAGGTTCTTAACTTTCTTTTGCCAACATGCTTTTAATTGTTTGATCTTCTTTGGAGAGGAGAGATCCTCTTCTCTTCTTTTCAGATCCGAGTTGCTGATGGAATGTTTGGCAAAAGGGGTCACCATTTGTTCATAGAAATGTTCTTCATTTTTTAAATTTGTCTACAAATGTTTGTGCAAATTATTTTCCCTCTTTCAAAAGGAAGCTATATTTTGTGATGTTTCCCAGGATTCAGTAATTAGCTTCATTATTTTCTTGATGTTCTTCTCTACAATGGCTCTATACGATGTGAGGAGGCTAGAGGATCCTTTTAACTTGGTTGTAGTGGTAGAAGACATGGTTTTTGCTGAAGGACTGGCAAACTCTGGGGTAGCAATGAAAGCCTCCTCCAATTCCTTGACTCGGTTGTTCAATATGGAATTCTCCACTTCAATTCCTCCAATGGAATAGTCAAGAGCATCACCGGTTACACGATGAAATCAGGAGATTTGGGACAGCCACATTTTCCTGAAGTTAATCTTTGTACAATATTTTCCTTTCTTATTTTTTACATCTCTCTTTCCAATGATTACACTTTTAGATTGGTTATCAAAAAAAGCGCTCTGGAATACGAAGGATTCATCTTCGTCAAAAAAGTCGGCCTCAGCTATTTCCATTGTGGAACTATGGTGCATCACATTGGTGGACGGGTGAACTTTGTGCATGTGCTCAATTTTAGTTTCAAGTTGCATGTGCTCACTTTCAATTTCGAGTTCTTCTACCTACCCTACAATGTTTTTTCTCTTCTTCGTCAAGGGAAGCTTGTGAGAACTATCAATTTTTTCGCTAGGAGGGTTCTTATCTCCTCCTCCATTTGAAGATTTTTGGGTTTCTTTATTACTGGGGTGGGTCATTGAATCAATGCTCTGTGATGTCATTCTCTTGGGAGTATTGACTGGGAACTGGGCACTCTTCTCACCTGATACTTTTCCCTGTTGTATGTACAATTCATTCACACTTTGCAATGTCTCTACATTGCAATCGTCAGAATCGGGAGTGTTTTCATCATTGTATCTGTCTTCCATCAGGCATCTATGGATAAAAGAGCTGCTAAAGCTAAATGATAGTAAATATTCTCGAAAAATCTCATTAGGATCGAACCCTTTTAGCCTTTCATCATATGTTAGGTTCAATTTCTTTAAATGTCCTGTGAATTCGTCAATCTTGTTGACGTTTCTGCACACAAAGTCCCCGACTTTCCAGGGCAGAGGAAGGAACTATTTTTTTCTATTGTCGTGCGAAAAAAGAAATCAATGGTTATATTGTCTTGTTATTTATGTAACAAACATCTTGTCCATGATGTGGCATGGAAGGAAAGCGAGATTTTCCTTGGAGACGAAGACCATTAGTACACTATAATTTTCATTTTGTTCAAGTATCCCCTTCTTGTCCAAAAACTTGGTTTCCAGGCTAGACATCTGGGGAGCATCCTTTCCTAACAATAAATCTTTGAAAACTGAGATAAATTCATTAAAAACCTCATAAAAACAATGGGATACCTTGTGCCTCCACAATGCTTGGTACCTGAATGTTACGGGGTCAAATTCATAGTTTATTTTCTTGGACATAGACAGTTTTGGAAACGGACAACAATGCACTATTGTGAAAATCAAGTAGGATGACATACAAAATTTATTCAATTCTTTGAATCATGACAGCTGGGAAAATATTTCAATGGAAATTAGCTTCCCCCAATTGAAAAATGAATTTTTCCTTGACTGTGAAGTACAAAATATAAATAACTATATGGGAAATGCTTGTCATGCATTCATGTCTCGTTATTCTTGTAAACAACCACGCGATTTCTCGGAATGGATTTCTAAAGGAACTGACCTACAACTTTGTGATATCTTCAGGAACTGTTATCAGGTCTTCGAGGAATTTGGGTAAGAGTTCCAACCTGTTATCGTGTTTTTCTAGGAACTGCTTGCAGTCTTTTCCTCTGATGGTCAATGTTGGCTCCAACAATCTTAACATCTTGCATAATACCTGAGGTGACAAAGAAACAAGAGAATGGTCACGCAATGGAATAATTCTTTGGATTAAAATATGTTTTTCGTCGCACCAAGAGATCGCCTCCTTACAGTAAAAAACCTCAGGGACGCAGCCTGCACAAGCGATTCCAGAGGTCCAAATCACTTCGTTCTAGGAAAAACGGGATGAATAGTAAGAGTATGCCTTGGACCACTGGAAATTATGGTCCTCACATCTAAAGATATGCATTGTATCTCCACAGAACTGTTGTCGAGTTGCTACCATAAGTTTACAAGAACGTTTGTTTTCTCCAAACGATGTCTGAAATGGAGAGTTGGAAGGGATAATACAACCCTGTGAAAATCTTGGTCCAAATGCATGTGAATGGGAGATATCCTCGAGACCTTCACTCATTAATGACAATTTCAATAGATGTTGCATGATGCACTGTTAGCATTAAAGACTAGTAATTGCATACATAGAAGTACGAACATGGCGGATACGACAATGAGAAATTAAGGATTGGATATTTCCTTAACGGGCCAACGTGACCACCTGTGTTTGAGATGAACAATCGGAAGGGATAATATAACTCTCCATAGATCTTGGTTTAATGTGTGTTAATGGGATATCTCCTCGAGTGTTTCACTCATTAATGACAATGTTGAAGGTTCCTACATGGTGAGTTGTTAGCATGAAAGGTTACTAATTGCATATTAAGAAAGAAGTACAAAGGTCGCGGGGACGGGAAAGAGAAATTAAGGAGTGTCTAATTATCGAAAGTGGTCGAGCGGGCTTCAAAATAGGGTTCCGAGGTACAACCGTTGGAGCTGAGGGCCTGAGGGTCAAATTGTATGTCTTGAATTTTTTTGAGTGCAAAACGCATAATGCAGAAGAGGGCATGATGGGACAGACCAGAGGGCAATTTGTATATCATGAAATTCTGGGTAACATTTTCAAGATACAGAACAATGGAAGTGAAAACGTGAGCCTACCTATCCGAGAACCCACAATCAAAAAAATGGTTCAAGTATGGAATAGAGAAACGTCTGGGAAGATTCATTTTCGCTAATATATTGAAACTTGTAATATATATACCATTGTGTGGCAAGATATTTTATGCATGTCTCTGGGTAGAAAAGACAAAATAAGAGAAGATAAATTAATTTAAATTCCAGGAGTCGAGCTTCATTTAAATTTCACTGTCTCGTCAATGCTTTTTATTTTTAATGACGATCTGTACGGTTGTTGCATGATGGACTGTTATCATTAAAGCTTGGTCAGGCACAGTAAACAATGACCAAGAATTGGAGATTTCGTAAACCCGCCAACCCGAGGAACCCCGAAAGAGATTCAATGAAATGGGAAAGTATGGAAAGCAGTCGAACGGGCTTCAGAATTAGGGTGGCAATGGTCCCCCAGGAGACGTGACTTCCCGAGGGTCAAATCATATGTATATGAACTTGAGTGAAAAATGTGTACCACAGAAGAGGGGATTATATGGAAGTCTGGCGGTCAATTTCTATATGGCAGAGGTGTGGGAGATCTCCTTGAGAGTTTCTCTCATTAATGACATGTTTAAGGTCCATGCATGATGAAGCTTTCCAATTGCATATTCAGAGAAAAGTAGGAAGGTGGCGGGGACAGGGAACAACAATTAAGGAATGGATAATTATCGAAAGTGGTTGGTGATGCTTCAAAATAGGGATCGAAGATACAACCAACATACATGAGGGACCGAGGGTCAAATTGTATCTCTCAAAATTTTTGACTGCAGAATGTGTAACACAGAAGAGGGCATGATGGTGCATTCTTGCGGAAAAATTGTATATCACGCAACTCCGAGTATTGTTTGCTAGTCTCAAAACATTGGAAACAAAATCCTGAGCCCGCTAGTCTAGGAACCCGCAATCGAAAAAGTATCTAAGTATGGAACAAGGAAACGGTAGGCGGGTCTTGATACATATTAAATGTACAACGTCATGGAGATACAACCAACTTGGGGCTAAGTATTGAAAGGAACGGTGGATGGTCGAGCTCATGATGGGGAATTCCAGCGGACAAATTGTATATTGCGGAACTCCGGGCACTATTTGCATGTCGCGGAAGATTTGAAACACAATTTTGAGGACATCAGTCCGGGAACCTGTTGACGGGCGAAATTGTCCGTCCGTCAATTGGGAGAGTGGAACCGGTCCGGGGTTGTCTAATAACCCAAGCTGTTTGGGATGAACCACCCTGATGGGTTTAGCGGCTTCGTTAGCCGATCTAAGTCCTAAGAAAAAAAAAAGAAAAAAAAACTACTCTAAACTAACTAATCTAACTAAAACTAACTATTAAACAAACTAATAAACTAATCTAACTAAAACTAACTATTAAACAAACTAAAACAAAATTAACTATTCTATATATACAATCTACTAACTA
>SNQJ01S0044408.1:10637-32887 GCA_010110895.2 Picea sitchensis | reverse complement strand
ACTAACAGAAATAAATCTTATTCACAAAATATACAATATTAACAATTTACAGATTTAAATAAAACCTGAAAAAACTCATTAATATTCTGTCCTAAGACAGAAAGAGATATTTTTTGTTGATTTTATAATTTTATGAACAGAAACAAAACAGAACTAACTAAACTAAACAACTAATATACTAATTCTAACTACAAATCTAACTATAGATATATCTAACTAAACTACTTAAATTATACTAAACAAATTAACGAAAATAAATCACAAACTGACCTGGAGAAACGCTCCAGATTTGTCCTGTATGAAATGATCGTCTTAGCTGGTCGGAGGGAGAAACCCGCACCGAATTATCCAGGCGCTCCTAGTAAACAGAAAGCTGCAGTGCTCTTCAAATATGATTACAAGACAAACAAGACATAAAAATTACAACAATCTTATGATTTATAAATCTTCACAATTAGATAAACCTGTATGCAAAGACTTATACAAAATGATTCAATTAATGAAGAAGAGAAATTTGTGATTCATCAACTGAAACAAAGTAATTGCTGTATTTTTTTTTAAGTAATGAAAGAAATCAGATATGGATAACACATTAATTAAATCATATCATTCTTCAATAGATTACGATAGCTAAATTAGTCTATAATCAACTGCAAATGACATCCATAAACTTGAAACAAAAGATTGATATTATGAAAGCGAAAGCTATAGCAAAACATCAATTCCTGTCTCAGTTTGTATTAGAAATCCATAGCCTGGTTCTCCCACAAGTGAGGATGCCCCTTATTACACAAAATAATAAGTATTTAAAGACCTTCCACAGGGTAAAACATCCATGTGGAAGTTATCAAAACTGTTTACATAAAATCTGGGAAGATATCCCAAGTCTGACTAAACTAGGAACCTAAAATAAAAACTAAATCACACAAATATCTCCTAGACTGTCCCATCATGCCCAATGCAATTCGGATGTACTTGAAAGGGGTCAAAAATGAACAAGTTAGGAAGATATTTTTTTGATAAAAATGATAAAAAAATCTAACTCTATAGACTAGCTACAGAATCTTGCGATTCTGTAGATGGTCTAAATCAGACACAGAATCAGCATTAAAATCAATTCAAATCTTTAAAGAATTAAATTCAAACTATAAACAAGCATCTAATTGCTCTTTGAAAGACAAGCGAATCATTTAAATTGAAATTGTCATACTAATTCGAGATCAAAACAAAACTAAAATCAAATGACTACAGAGATGCATATACTCTGTTTCGTTTGTTGCCACGTAATCGGGTGAACAAAATCATATCGAACAGTAATGAAATCGTTTCATATCAAATTGAAATCGATACAATTAAAACAAATCATAGGCAATTGTTATGTTTCCTCATCAACAGGAAACACGATCGAATCCAAACAAGATCATTTTCAAATCGACATAACTGTATTGACATAACAAATGATCCATGCCATGAGCTAATTAAATCAAAACTGGCGCGTAAATGTTCACAAACGAAATCATAATGATATCAATCAATAGTATCTGTAGGATTAGTTCAATCATTTGTTATTTCTATTTGGGGCAAACAAACTCGATTGACATTGAACGAAACCATTCATTTCAAAACGAATTATAACTGGATTTGACAGAGATAACAAATTGTGATCTGGGTTTAACCAACTCGTGTTGCAAATTAAAATCAAACAGTGCAACATCTATGATACGAATCCAACTCATAAAATCAATCGTACTAACTGAAGATACACAGTAATCCAATCAAGACAAGAGCGAATCGAACAGTTGGAGTTTAACATAGTCGTTGTGAACCAAAGTCGCTCCATGATTCGGGCATAGATATCATTTGCACAGGCTTAAATGAGAATATTGTTTTCATGAAAAACAGAGTCGTTCTTTCTGAATCGGAATCGATCAGAGTTGTATTCCCGATTTAGAATATTATATCAATTCAAACTCACGAAGTCGTTCCAAAATCACAGCATACAAACTAAATTAGAGCCGATATAATCTAACCATAATGAAATCATACCAAATCAAAACATGACCGTGCTCTAAATTTAGCATGAAAAACCTCCTATTCAGATCAGATGCAAACAAATCCAATTGAAAGTAAACCATTGATTTCATTAACTCAACAGACAAACGAATCAAATCTGATGAAAACCTATCAAAGGCTAAACTGGGTATGACCGAATCATTTAACCAAATCACAACCTCATTCAATTTTAGCAAAACGAAAACAATGTACAGGATGAACAACATTATGACAGAGCCATTTCAAATGATAGACAGATCTATTTGAAAACCAAACTCAAATCATTATATTAATCTGAGGAATTCACAAAACGAAATTGATACCTGAATTCATACCTGGATGACGAGCAGACAACTTGATCATGACATTTTCGAATTGACAACCGCTGTAGCCGATTCAACATTTCTAAATACGATGGAACCAATGGTTTTTTGCTTCCTATCATTTGCTTGAAGCTTGTCCCTTTGGTTGGTCAACACTGCAACTTGGTTTTCCAATGATTTGATTTTCGATTGAAGTAAGGGAACGTCTATATAGTATCGTTCCAACCACACATCACATTGGTCACATAACGACTGTCTGGGCTTCGAAAATGCAGGTGAGGGTTTGGTTACATTGCCGAGGGTTTCGTTAGGTAGTTTGATCCCTGGGTAACTGGGATTGTTTCTTAGTCAAGGGGGGAGATTAGAAACGAAGTCATAGGGTGGTTCGGAGCACATACCCTGTGAGTAAGGGTACTCACTAGCTAGGAAGCGTTCTATGTCAGAGTCTGAATCCTCACTAAGGACTATGGGCTTCTGCTCAACACTAGGTTTAGGCTTATTCCTAGCCATYCTCGAGATAAGCCGAGCATTCTTTTTWCCTTTTCCATMAAYARTAGGGTTACCTCTAAYCTTTTTGCTCAYAGGATTTTTTATAGCCTCAACCTTCTCAGTTATAGMRTCGRGTAAGTCAACATCAGGGTYRRCYGAGGGTTTAGGMGAAGGYAGTAGGACATGGAAGGGCACGGGTGGCCCGACCTTAGCTTCATTAATCACAGGCTTGTCAATCTGGACAGGGTCTGTATCATCAAAACCATTTCGAGAGATAAAAGCTTGCCAGCTATCACCTTGGAGACTTAAGTGATGAACAACGATGAGTCTGATTAGGCCATGGTGGAACAGGCTACTATCGGCCTTTTCTCTTTTAAACCTTTTTGACATTTTGTATAGGCTACGCTGGAAATAAAAAGGCATATTCAATGGATACCCTATAAAATTCATTAACAGTCGAAGGTGATAAAGAAAAACGAGTCCATATCGACCCTCATGGGTCATGAATTGTTTAACTACTATCAAAAGATCATGCCATCGTGGTTTAAGCGTGGATATCGGCATACCTCTGTCACAGGATGTGACCTTTCGTGAGACGAACAGAAGTGGCCATGGCACCTCCTCCACTTTAGAGTTTTTAAACCAACGATGGCCCGTGGATGGTAACCCTATGGCGGAGCTAATGAACTCTTCACTGATTTCCAACTGAATATCACCCACCTTGGCCCTACAACCATCAAAAGTTAGGGCGAACTGTTGTGCAACACATAGATTAAAACCCTCGAATCATTGTACAAAGGTGATCCAACCACTATCCTCTAAGTCTTTTCGTGCATTGTCAAACAGTAGCGAGGCTTGGCTACCGTTCGGCTCGATTTGCACCAACGGTGCCATGGAGCCGAGCACACGGTAAGTCCAGGGTTTGAATCATAGAATACACAGGAGCAGAGTGCACGAAGGGTTACCCGAGCTAACAGAGGTGAAACAGGGATAACGGATAGGCATTAATGACATCGTGCGAAGGTGGTGGAGCTATTTGCTGGCCATGCATAATAGTCATTACCAATGGTACAACCGTCGACGCTTTCAACTATACAAATCACAACGCACATGTATTATAACTATGCCATTTCAATCAATCTATTGGAACCTTTGGTAAGTGGATAAACCATGCGCTCATTCAAATGTTATGCGATAGATTTAAAACCAACATACAAATCGAAACCAATACCAATGTTTTGACTATGTGACATGCGTTGTAACAATTCATATCAAGAGTTTAACCAATGTGCCAATGCGTTTTGAACTAGGCATCATATCAAGTGAAATATATCAAGGGTTTAACCATAACACCTATATATTTTTATGAAACCAATGGTCAAGTAGATCAAATCAAAAAACATATAAATCCAATTGCCAATGCATCACAAACTCAATGAGACAAAGTCACACAATCAATCCAAGAATGTCCAATGAGTACAGATCAAAAAGTTTTTCCAACTGCATAATGATAAGTGAAATGTAAGTGCAATGGGCATATCGACAAGAAGGATAACGACAATTCAATAATGATTTTAATGCGACTTCGAAAGACCAAGTTTTCACGCTTACAGTCGTGAAAACAAAAACGAAGGTAAGTGTGCAAAAATCATAAAAATAAAAGTGTCGTTTATTTGAGAATTGCGATGAAAAATTGATGTTTGCAAAACATTGGTGTAGGCAGCTTATAAGACAGTGGAAAAATGTGAATTTGCTACTAACATAACCCACAATCGAAAAAGTGTCCAAGTATGGAATAGGGAAACGCTGGCCCGGACTTGTTTTCGCTAATATATTGAAATTTGTAATAGGTTTCCCATTACCTGGCAAGATCTTCTCTGCATGTTTCTGAACAAGTTCTGTAGGGATGGTTAGTCCTCAAGCCTTTTTCTTATTAATGAAAATCTTTATGGTTGTTGCGTGATCACGTCTTAGCATTAAACCTTTGGTGTTGCATATTTGGAAAGAAGTACAAGGATGGACTGAATAGGAAACAATGAATAGGAATTGAAGATTTCATGAACCCGCCAACGTGAGGATCCAAAATAGGGTGACAAAGTCTCCCCAGAAGACGTCAGGCCCCGACGATCAAATTGTAGAGCTCGGAACATTTGAATGCATAATGTGTAACACGAAAGAGGGGACGATGTTGGAGTCTGGAAGTCAATTTGTATATGGCGGAGGTCTGGGTGACAATTGTTTCGTTCCAGTGTGTTAAGTTGTCACTAGTAAGACCATAATCAATGTATTTTTGGAAGGGCATGACGTTAGTGGGGATGGAAGATGGGGACAAATACTTTGAAACATTTGTGAACCCTAGTAGAGTGAAGGTTGCGAGTTCGACGAGTCCTCGGTGGAATTTTAGATCATAGAAGTTTTGAGTGCAAGATGTATATCACAGAACAAGAAGCAACAAAGTTCGAAAGGGACAACCTGACAACCATGGCCATAAAATTGTCTAAGTATGGAAAGGAACAGCGGTCGGTTGGATTCTTCATGTGAGGATATAGATGGAGATGAATATATGTCATCCCGCCAACCCTGGAACCCGCGATCATAGAAAGGATACTAAGTATATAACCACAAAGTGATAATAAACGGGAAGAAGAAAAGGGAAAAAGGGATAAGTATCTCACAGAACAACATCTATTGTTCGCCTATTAATGCCAATGTTTTCGAACCCCTAGTCAGTTCTCACTAGTAAAATCATAAGTTGTAGATCACGGAAGTTCTTTGGGTGCAAGATGTATATGACGGAATAGGGGAAATAAGTGTTGGATATCACAAACCAGGGACCCGGTGGTTAGATAATTGTCTAAGTATTGAAAGGGACCGCAGTCGATCGGGCTTATGGTGTGAGGATATAGATAAATATAAGCATCTACCAATCCATGAATCCAAGAGGTCGTGACCATAGAGATGCGACTAAATATAGAACCACAAAGGGATAATAGAGGGCGAGAAAACATGGAAAATTTAAAGAGAAAGTGTTTATATTTATTCCAATAGTATTCATATTAATATATATATTAATAGATTATTTATGGTCCAAATGAAATCATCTTCCAATTTGCAGGATGTTGTTTGGTTCGCAAATTTCGTTGAAACCCATAAGCAACAAAAAGAAAAAGAAAAAAAAAATACATATATATATATAT
The DNA here is from genome assembly GCA_010110895.2 of Picea sitchensis. NCBI lineage: Eukaryota > Viridiplantae > Streptophyta > Pinopsida > Pinales > Pinaceae > Picea > Picea sitchensis. Next base: position 26,826 of record SNQJ01S0044408.1, on the reverse strand, counting down.
ACACACACACACACACACACACATACACACACACACACATATGACAACATTTTTTATATGCACGGATATTATCAAATAGAAGAAACTGCAATATATGCAAAATATTGAATAGGAACATGACGTCAACACTTGAGTTGCCTTGTTGTAATAGATTCATTAATGCATTCTATTTACGGGACCTCGAAGAATCAAAGTAGGATGGGTCCTCCCATTTCTTTATTTAAGTGTAGGTTGGGTGCCACATAAGTATGGTCTATGACAAATTATTGTTCCATGTAAAATGTAAGGAGAGGACAGAGTGTCCTTTATTTAAATCGAAGTGTTGGGCAGCAGAAAGAAAAGCTTGTCATCCATGTTTAACGACACACAAAAAAAGTACAAAATAAAATAAAAAACAACACTAGAGATTGGAAAACACCATACAAAAAAAACTCAAATATTCTATATTCAAATAAACTGGGTTACAAAATACAACTGAGATTATTTACCATAATGACTGTGATTGGGCCCATCGTCGACAAAAAAAAAAGAAAATATGTACAATAATGAATCTTGTTGACAAGCTTTTATAGATTTCAACTTGACCATCAAATACTTGATTCGTAAAAAAAAACGAGTTGAATATCAATTTCGGGTCTTGGACTTCATTGGTGCTGCCAACTAGATCTATCTCTTCTTTTTGAATAGCTCGTCTCTTTTAGATATGGCCTTCCTGCATTGGCTAGTTATTCAACATTCCATACTTTGCTAAGTGTTAATTTCCCTCTGTCGTCGAAAACTTGGGGTTTAAGGTGCCTTCCTTGTAATGTTCCTAATCATTGACATATGAGACAACTTAAAGATGTGATTTAGGCCCAAATTCAAAGACGATGGACTAGTTTTATGTGACGTCAACTTTGGGAGAAACAAATCCTATTAACCAACAAAAGATGAGACAAAAAATAAAAATCAAGTATGTTGTGACTGTTATTCTCCCTGTATTCGATCATTTGTTTGGTTGAAAAGCCTACCCGAAGATTTGTATGTTGAATTTATTTGTTTTATTACTATAAATTGGAAGGGACATCCAAGACATCTACAAAATGTTCCTTTGTTGAAGTACACAGCTTCTTCTAGCAACATAGATCTGCAAGTGTATCAAATGTTGCAGATCACATCAGAATATATATTTCGTCCCAGGGGTGGAAGACATGGCAGACCAAAAAATGGTCTGAATGTTTGGAAGTGATGCCAAATATTAATCCATGCCCGAATACACTCACAAGGAAATTATAAAATTGGAGACTCGCAAATGTGAGAAACTGTATGTGTGTTTGAATCAACATTATAAAATTACATAAGGCTTTATTCCAAAGTTGTAACAGAATTGATAGACAACCAATTTCTATGTCAAAGAGTGTTGAGCGACCTATGGATGCAGTAACAGACTTGACAGACAACCAGTTTCTATATCAAAGAGTGTTGAGTGACCTCTAGATGCAGTAACAGACTCGACATACAATCAACTTTCGATCTCTACTAATACTAATGTCAAGTGAAAGAAGTCGTGATCGCAGGCTCTGAGTAGTTTCAACTTTACGCATCCACATTGGTGTTGACCCCAGGCTCTAGATAGCTTTGGATTCGGACATTGACATTGGTGGTGGAAATGGGAACAATGTTATTGACTACACTGCGACAATGCGATGAACAAGAAGGGCTATCATTGTCAAACCAATTAGACTGCAGGGGTGTCAGACCTGCAAAGAACATCGAATTTAGTGTTGCTATGTCATGACAACTACAATGTTGCTTTGAGTCCATAAATCTTTGGACAGTGGGTGTCTTGTGCGATAATGACCTTGACATTAAGCACATGCTAGACATCTATTATCTGACATTGAAGTGTTAATGCAATTTCCATAGTGGACGATGGCTCAATCACATTGGCACAAGCAATATTAATTTGTGTGATTAATTACCATCCTTGAAGTGTGTGAATCCCAAACAATGCCTAAAACTTTTTGGACATGCGTGTGTTCAAAAAAACATTTTTCTATATTTTAACAAATAAGAAATTGTAGGTGGAAACAACTCTGAAATACACCACTAAATTAAGGTCTCTTCTAAAGAATGAAAAAAAATGATTACATGAAGGTGGTAGTAAAAGGTGATTTTCATAAACCAAATCATTACCTGAATAGGTGAAACTTCTTGCAGAAGGTGGTAGTATAAAGTAATTCTCAAAAAGTGTTGCAAAGTTCATAATCCAGAATTCCTTCCCATTAACTTTTCCCAGTTACATGTCGATGCATGCACTAGAATTTTTTGAAAGCATTGTTCCCTGGTTATATACCCACCTTCAAGTAGGAGGAGAATATTCGTGCAAAGAGGGGCAAGCTCAACGACCCGAATGCATCCATATGCATAGGAATAGTAAAACAAATTGTGCAGTGGCGATAGAAAGTTGATTGTATGTGGAGTTTGTTACTACATCCAGAGGATAGTGAACAAACTTTGAAAAATAATATGACCTTCTGTCAAGTCTATTACCACACCCAGAAGTAGCTCAACCAACTTTGAAATAGAAAATTATGTAATTTTAGGATATCGATTCAACCATCCATATAGTTTTTCATACTCGCGACGTTCCAAATTTATAATTTCCTTCTGAATATGTTCACGAATGGAGTAATATTTCACGCCATTTCTGAATATTACAAACCATTTTGCAAGCCACGGTATGTGTGACTCCTCTGATGAAAGATAAATTATTGTGTGGTCTGCAGAATTTGATACACTTGCCAAATATCTGTTGTTGGAAGAAACTATATACTTCAATGAAGGATCATTTTGCAGGTGACCTGAAAGTCTCTTCCAACTCCCAGCAAGAAAACCAATAATATCAACACACAAATCTTCAGGCAAGCCTTTCAACCATCCAAAGAATCGAATACAGGGACAACACCAATCACAAGACACTAGATTTTTTTTGTTTTTTTTTGTTTGGGTTTATGTTGGCTAACTGAGTTTTTTTTCGCTCAAAGTTGGCGGCACATAAAACCATTCCCTCATATTTCAATTGGGTCTGAATGGAATCTCTAAGTCCTCTCACATGTCCATGACTAGGAACATTACAACGAAGGCACCTTAAAGCCCAACTCTTCGATGATAGAGAGAAATGGGAATAAGTATTTAAAATCAAGGTTGGAGGATGATAATACAATATTTCGTAGATTTTGGCTTGATTTGTTTTAATGGTAGATTCCCTCGATCTTTACTCTTTTTAATGCCAATGTTTTTTAATATGTGTGATGAATAGTCACCAATAACACAAGTTAACATTCCCATATGCAAGCAGATTCTCAAATATGACAACCTGTAACATATGCACAGTATTAAAGAGGGAAATGAAGTCAAGACCTTTGTGGATGACACGTTCATGGATGACAGTGTGGTGGTACAATATTGCACTGTTACTATGATGATGCCTTTAAAAAATTAAAATAGCCAACATTTTTTGCAAATTCAAAATGGACACAATTTTTTTTTATCAGATCCCATAATATTCGCATGTTTATGCATTTTAATCGGATATGTCCTCGAGATTTCCACTTATTAAATCCAATATTTTCAAACCTTTCTGGTCGGTTGTCACTAATAAAATCATAATTAATGTGCATTGGGAAGGACGGAAGGTATCGGGGATGGAGGGGAGCGAAAAATTATTTTAACTTTTCTGAACCTAGGAATGCGTGAACCCGTGAAACTTTGAAGACTTGACTAAGTATGGAAAGGCAGGTCGGACAGACGGAGTCATCATAGGTGGAGGTAGGCTTGCGAGTTTGAGGAGTCTGGGGATGAATTTCAGAGCACAGAAGTTTTGGGTGCAAGATGTATAGCCCGAACACGGGTGGCCAGAGTTCGATAACACCTATCCGCGAACCTGCGTTCATAAAATTGGCTAAGTATGCAAATGAATGGCGGTTGTTCGGACTCGTGATGTGAAGATATATATCGATATGAAGATTTTTTATTTCGCCACACCGGCAAACCGCAAGCACATAAACGTGACAAAAGTATAGAACCATAAATGCATAATAGAGGGTAAGAAAAAAAGGGAAAAACAGGCAAGTTTAGAAGAAATTGGCTAAGTATGCAAATGAACGACGGTTGGTCAGAATCGTGATGTATATAAATATATATATATATATATGGAGATGATGATTTTTCAATTGGCCACCCCAGGAACCCATGACCAAAGAAACATGACAAAGTTTAGAACCATAAACGCATAATAGAGGGAAAGAACAAAAGGGGAAAACGGGCAAGTTTACAAGAGGAAAAATAAAGGGAGAGAAGAAATTTATCGCTCACACAACAACACTTAGTCTCATAACTATGAAATCATAGAAATACATTAACTATGGGAAAAACATCGTCAACTATGAAATATAGTTGAAGCCCGACAAACTCTGGTTCAAGCCATAAAAGATGTTGTTTACATCCACTACAAAATTTTGCATATCATTTTATCTTAATAGTATTTATGGAGAACCAACTATAAAACCATGTAACAACAGATCCAACTGCAAAAGGACCAACTGCAGCCGCAGGAACTCAACCCTGCAAAGTTGAATCAAACAACACTAAGCATCATCCAACGAACCAAGAAGAAAGCACCACCTAGCCGACCAGGAATGTCGGTGAAGAACAATATTGGCCAAATTCACTGCACACAAGATTGTATCAAAAACTTTAGAAGAAAATGTATTGTAACACATCTATTAACAAAATATTTTAGGTTGTAAGACTTATCAGGTAAACATTCAAAGCTACCAGGACCATCCAAAGGCCTACCACTGTGCAAGCAATTAAGAAAGGTGTGGTTTTCACGGTAGGTATTTTTCAATACTAGGAGCAATCAAAATTCTCTTGCAGTCCATTTATGTATGTGATTACTACGACCATAGAAGCAGGACTGTAATGTTGTCTTCGTCTCATTCCTGATTGCCAATGTTCGATACAGAACCCACCTCCATCACAGTCACAGTGACGCATAGGAAAAGGAAATCATATTTTCTCTCACATACAAATATGTTATGCAAGAGGATTTTGACTCAGGCATCCCCAACAATCAAATTTCCCCCCTGCAAAATGTAAATAGAAAGAGAAGCTAAACACATCACCCAAACTCGTCCGTCAATGGGGAATAACAGAAAGCAAATGTTCGACACAGAACCTACCTCCAGCACAGCTACAATGACGCATAGGAAAACGAAATCATATTTTCTCCTCACATACAAAGATGTTCTGCAAGAGGATTTCGACTTAGGCATCCCCAGTAATCAAATTTCCCACCTGCAAACTACAAAGAGCAAGTGAATCTAAACATGACACCCAAACCCGCTCGTCAATGGGGAACGACAGAAGGGAAGTTCCAATCGCGGTTGCAGAATCCCAAGCATGCAAACTACAACAAGACAAACAGGAAAACAAGAACAACAAGAACAGGGAAATAAGAAATCAGTGAAAAAGAAAGAAGCAAGCATGAAACAGTGAAGCAACAATGCCGCTAAAGAACAATATTGCCCATATTCACTGAAGAGAACATTGCATATAAAAAAAATGGAAGAAAACGTATTGTAACAAGCCTGTTAAGTAAACATTTAAGGATGTGAGGCCTGTTAGGTAAACATTTAAGGCTGTGAAGCCTGTTAGGTAAACATTTAAGTCTGTCAGAACTGCTCTGTAAACATTTAAGAAAGAATGCAATGTGGCAGGTATCTTACGTACGAAAAAACATTTATTATATTATTTTATAACAATTAAAAAAAATTAGCAACAATAGTTCGAAAAATAGAGGCTATGTAAAAACTAAATATATTCAAAGGAAAAACGAATATGAAGTCAACTAATAAAAAACTGACTCTCTATCTTCAAAAATTTGGATATCCAAATATTTCAAGAAAAAAATAAAACTCAGAAAGACCATATATGATCAAAAACTTTGGATATGCTAACATATCAAACATCGGGAATAGTGAAGATGGCCATAAGAAATCCAATCTATTGTCCAATCAGATCATGACATATATGGTATTTTTTATATATAAAAATCAATGTTTTTAGTTCCCTAGTTCCAACAATAGATATTGTGCAAATATTTTTAGTCAAAGGACAAACTAATATGACGTCAACGAATTATCGATCACTATAGTCCCTCTACGCCTTCGACAGGTATTAATAAGAAATGTGAAATATAATTTGGGCACGTGAATAAGCAATTCAAGATCATATTCTTGACGATGAAGACTAAGGCCTCTATGGATGCTCAAAATATATTATCTCATAACAATTTTGTTATTTTTTTAATGTTAAATTGATATTCCAATGTTAAATTGGGAACCTAAGAATCTTTTTGAAATCTAGGCATGGATTTCGGTAAATATGAATATGAATGTAGGCATGGATTTTTGTTATAATTCGTAGATTTTGAAACTTTGGAAACATGCATTAAAATTTAGTTTCATTAAGTGCATTAAACTCATTCATTCAAAATTTGAACACTAGTACCTAGGGCTATGGTTAAGAGCCAAAGATGTGGTTTAGAATCCCACATTTGTGTTTCATTAAACTCATTCATTCAAACATTGAACACTAATACTTAGGGCTATGGTTAGGAGCCAAAGATGTGGTTTAGAAGGCCACATTTGTGTTGCGAAAGGGGATTTTGAATTTCTAACGTATGTATATCTCACTAATTAGTTTCCATGTCAAAGATATAGAACATCATTTATCATTTAATTCCATTACTTCCTATCATTCTATGGTTTCACATTCTAGAGTTTATATAATTGTAACATAAAATTCACTGCAATACATTAGCTCAAACACTAAACACTAGCTCATGGAGCTATGGTTTGGAGCTAAAGTCGTGGTTTATAATACCATATTTATATTTTGTTTACACTATTTTTTTTTAACCCTAAACTCCATATAATTTTATTCTAAGATACAATTAGGGTTTTGGTTGGTTTTTAGACCATTTTTGGTTCTTGAGGTATTCATTAATCTTGCTTAATTTTAAGAGTAGACAATTACAACTCACTCATGTGTTTTAATAATAGAGATAACTCAAACTCATATATCAATGAAATTATTCATAGATCATCCTCTTCTTTTCGTCTAATTAAATAGATTGTCAATTCTAAGAAAGGGGTAATACCATCCTCTATATCAATCTACGACTATCAATGTATAGAAGATGAATCTTATCACATAATCATTAGAAAACCTAGAACTCTTTGATAAGAAACAAATATTAAGGATGTCTCTTTTCTAACTAGCCTATCAATTAATTATCAAGCTGATCATGGTTAAACACTCTTAGAGTTTTGGAACACCTATGACATTTTAATGTGGATGTGTTTACATTTTGTTTGTTTTATGTTCAAAAGTTTATTTTATTTTAAATTTGTTTAAGCTCTAATTATACATTAAATCCAAATTATGCTCTGGACCAATTCAAATTCCAAATACCACATATAAGAGTTTGAATGTCAATATAATTAAAATACCTCGTAATTCCTCAAAATTAATCCTTATAATTCACCTCACTCAACACATGAACTTTCATTTTGAGGAACCTACTACTCAAAGGGAAGTATGCATTATGAAACCTACTACTCAGTGGGAATTGCTTATTGAGGATCCTTAAAACTTCTAACTCAGTCGGAACTATTTATTGAGGAGAATTTATCATGTAGGATCTTCACCAATGTTCAATAAGAGATTTTTCATATCACATCTTCAACAGATTTTGAGGAATGTTTTTATTGCTAGCCAATATGCCCAATTAAAAACCTTCTTCTTCTTTGATATTTTCTTCTATAAATTTAGTTCATCATGTTTTTTATCCATCTATGGAAACTCCATCTATGGAAACTGTAGACCTATTTAGACTAAATCAATGATCAAATTTTCCTCAACCCCATTACAATGTTAATTTACCCTTTGCATGAATAACACTCAAATTCTCTCCATTTCAAAGAATGCATTTTGGCCTTTTCAAAGAACGTTCAAGTGTCAAACTTATATTTTTGTTTAGGGGAATCCATTCACGATAGGGAATAGGGAATATCCAAACACACAACACATTCAAATGCGTACAATACAATTAAGAATAAAACATATTTTAGTTACCGTAGCCTTGGATTTTTCATAAGGGAAATGTAAACATCAAAATTATATTCATTTAATTCTGAGAGATAAATGAATTTCAACAAATTTATCTTGAAAATAATGAATTTAAAAGAGATTTTAAGTAACCCTACATGGGACAACATATCATTCCATTTGTTATTGAAACATAAAAAACAACACTTCCTTACAGTTTCATAGTATACAAAGGAAATGAATCCCTAGTATCCCCATGAACACGGTCTGTATGATTTTGTAACTAGCCCTTTTATAACTGTATGATTTTGTAACTAGCCCTTTTATAAATTATCCCACCTAAAACAAGGATCCCATTTTTAAGCCAACACATGTATTTTTTATCCCATTTTTAAGCAAACACATGTATTTTTAATTATATTTTATTTCCATTGGGAAAAACTGATTTGATATGCATGAAAGCAAGACCATCAAAGGTAGATTTGCATCTCTACTCTATTTTTGTATTCATAAAAGTTTGGAAGAGTGTAATCAAGTATGGATGGCCATATCTATGCGTTATCATTTATATAGAAAAAAATAGATTGGTATATTTTTGGTAATACATGGAATGAATAGTCACTTTTGATGTTTCATTTCTTGGATAATTTGATTTTTCTTAAAAAAAAAAAAAAAAAAATTGAAGCCATGGGCATGCTTATTGTGTTGTTTTCATGGGTGTATGGAATTGAATAAGGGAATTAATGAAAAACTTTGCTTAATAAGTATAAGTTGTTTCTTGTATCATTTTGGTCAATTTTGGTTGGTATATATTTTATGTTTTTAAAAGGTTGGCTAAGTGTATGTTAAAATGATTCATTAAATGGAATTTTAAGTGTTGAGTTTGTTTCTTGGTTTTGAATGGAATCCTATAAGAATATTGTCGTTCCCTCTTGCTCAAAGTTTAGATATAAGCATGATTTATTTTTCCTTAAGTATTTTTCATGTTCCCTTAAACTTGTATCCCATAGAAAAGAGGTCATCCTTAATCTACAAGGATATATAGGTGACTACTAGGAAATATGAGACCTTGTGGCTCTTATGAATGATTCTAATTAATTGTTCAAGTGATTAAAAATTCATGTTGTTTTGTTTTGGTATTTCCAACGAGGCATGTATCTTTCCACCTTTGAAATCCATGTTAGTGGACAAGTTTGTAAAATTAGGTTTCTTGAATAGGATTGAGTTGGAATTCATGTATCAGAATGCATTGTGAATTCACTTTCTTATGTAGTTCATCATGATAAGAGTGTAATATTTCTTTGTAGCCTTACACCTCTCCAGTCATTCTATGATTCATACTATTCACACTAATGCAAGAGAAGCAAAGAAAAAACAAGGGATAATATTGGCATGCCCCTCATTAGTTAAGCTTTCTTAGTGGCATCCTTCTATTGAAAATATCTTGGTCTCTAAATATCTTTGACTAAATTCCTCCATTGAAAGAAAAATTCCATGGGGGGAGTTGTAATGAAATTAGGTTATAAAGAAATGTCAATTGCAATTTTTTTGTATAGTTTTCGAGTATTGCTTCACAATCACCCAAGATTAGTTCAATCCATTTTATCTCCACCTCTTTCTTAATATTTTTTGCATTGTAAATTCATGGTGTGTTGTGAGACAATAATAATAAATCAAAGAGTTGATGAGTTTTGAGTTGTTAATTATGATACTTATTGCACAATACTAATTCAGACACCTAATTTTTAATGAAGAATGTATTATTTAACATTTTTGTAAATTGTTTACTCTTACTCCTTTTGCACCTACATGAGTTACTATGATTGTTGGTCTAGTGTCACTTATTCGAGGAGGTCTATGGACTTTTAGCCAATATGAAGAAGGTTTTTTTGACAATTCTTGATAAATTTCATTCCTAGCAAATGTTGTACTATGTTGTCTTTGATGTAAAAGTATTAATGTCAAAGGGTTGATGTCAAGTATTGTCGTAGTGATGTATTTGCATCATTGATATATCGATTATTGGTTATATGGTCATTGATGTAATTGTTGTCAAAGGATTGATGGCAAGGGGTGTCATAAGGATGTTTTGATATTAAATGGAGTTGTATCATTGATGTCATGGCATGGTTGATAGGAAGAACCAAATGGATAAACTCCAAAGTGGTCCCCTTATGGTGAAATCCCTCAAGGAAAGACACTCTTCAATAAAGTTCTCAAAGTGGTCCCCTTATGGTGAAATCCCTCATGGGAAGACACTTTCTGAAGTCCAAATGGTTAGGTGGTTGAGTAACCCAACAGTGTGGTTAGGGAACCCAATTTTGATTGAGGAATAATGTAATTAAGATCAGTGCATTTTCAAGAGAAACTATTCCAGATGGATAGTATATCTCATGCCATTTTCGGTGATATGTGGAATGTCACATAACTCCTCACGGTTAGACAGTTATGGCCATGTGAAGTTGGAGAACCATCATGAGTTATCTAGAAGCCCCTAGAAGGTCAAAGAAGTCAAATTATTCTAGAAGATCCTAGAATAAGTTGACCAGTCAAAGTGGTTAGTCATGGGTTAAGTGGTTGCAACAATAAAACAATTAAAAATAAATTAGTTGCAACTATAAGTGGAGAGTTTACTATTTGTGGATAAAGTGGTTGTAAGTGGACAAAGTGGTTAGAAGTGGGTTAGCCCCAAAAGAAGGAAGTTGGGTAAGTTGGTTAGAAAATAACCTCTATAGGAAGCTACTTGGAGAGGTATAAATGAGAAAGGGTCTCTTATGAGTATGATTTTTGAGAATATTGTATATCCATTTGTGAAAGGTTATTTGGGCAAGTAATATTGATAAAGAAAATTCGCGACAGAAAAAGTGTGGTAGAAAAAGTGGCAGAAAAATCACGGCAGAAAAATCGTGGTAGAAGAATCGCAAGAGAAAAACTGTGATGGTAGAATCACGACAATAGAATCGCAGCAGCAAAATCGCGACAGCAAAAATGCGGCAGCAAAAACGCGACAACAGATTTGGCAGTTCGGTAACCACATCAGATTTGCATATTAGAATTGTTCCAATTGTTGCATGTTATGGTATAGGTCTTTATGATTGCTACAGGATTAAAGGTGTGTTTTTGTCACATGGTCTTGTGTAAGGGTTTATGCTATTTGGTTTATGGAGAGTATGGTGTATTGCTAAAGGTGTCTTGTTGGTTATCTTGATGATACTGTGAATATTGTTGAGAGTTGACTTGATGATTGCTCTTTGTGAGTAGATCAGATTTGGATGATGAGATTGATGAGACAGGTTTAGGTGACAATTTTTTGTGATGGGTTGTGTTGCGCATAGTTGATGCACTTGTCTTGGTATAAACCATTGGTATAGTTTGACAAATTATTTTCTGTCTACAAGTTGGGTCTTGTACTTGAGGATTGGATTCCTCTTCTCGGTTGGTGTTGAGATCTACATGATGGGTCTTGCATTGAGAGTTGGTGCTCATTTCAGTTGGTGTTGATAAACCTCAAGGATTGTAGTCCGTAATACAAAAGAAACTTATACATATATCCAATGTTCTTTGTGTTCTTTATTGTGATGGTGCATAGTTCTTTATTGTTAATATATGTCATTGAGATATGTTTACATGCAATCAAATAAGTGTGAATAGAAATAATGAGTAATGATCTTATGAATGGTGATGGCTAACTAAATTTTTGTAAGAAGTTGTAAAAAGAGCCTCACACTGATTCACCCCCCCCCTCTCAGTGTGGTCAATGTGTCCAACAGTAAATCCATAAAATTCTAACAACGATGTATGGAGTGTTATTGTTTTGTTGAATTTGGTGAAACCTAATGATTTAGATGAATTGATGCAATTTTTAGAGGAAATGGAGCTCTTTCTATGATTCTCTTTAAAATTGATGTGCTTCACTAAATTATTATAGTTTTCTTTCCTAATTTCTAGACATTGATAGTTAAATCAACCTACAACTAAAAAAACACTTGCTTGGATGTTGTTGGGAGGCCTCTTAGGCCCTTGTAATAGTCATCATACATTAAACATTAGATATTAAAGTAAACACATGAATATATATATAAGAGAGAACTTATTGAATGATTAGTTGGAGCAGGTGCAACCGCTCCAACCATCCATACAATGTATAAATACTCTTGAAGAAGGAATATGAAAGCGGATGGATATCCTTCCCTAAATTATATCTTCTTTGTTGGGTTGTGTGGGTTCTTGATGTGCTTCACGATGTGGTCTCTCCTTGAATGCATCTCTATTATTCCCTAGACTACAACACTTTGGTTTTGTTGTTGCGTGACTTGAACCGGGACATTGATATTGGATGGAATATTTGTTCTTGATGTTCGTGGATGTTGATCAACCTACACAAAACTTGAAAGAAATGGTGAGATTGAATATGTGCAATATGGAAAAATGGATTTGATGCTCTTTGATGATTTTTCATGGATGTTGTCCGAGTGAAGATGGAAATAGCATGATCAAGTTTGAAGACCTATCCAAAAACCATGAGTAAAATATTGGCTTTGTGGTTATTCAGTCATGCTCAGAATTTCCCTCACTGAAGTACATCCTCAATGATGGCATTAAATATAACCAACCTAAGTAGTAGATAATTCGTTTAACCAACCTTCGACTAGGGAATCCAATCAACGCATTGTGAGGACAATTACATTGGTCAGAGGAAACACTGGTGAAAGGTGATTAACATTCATATATGGATTAATCCAACTGGTTTAATGAATATCATACAATTAACTGGAGAAAGAAGTTGATTGCACTTCATAGATTGTCTACAAAATCTTTTGCTAGAATTACTTTACATCCCATGCAAGGTTTCATCAGCTAGAGGTTCACTTTTGGTTAGACTATCATAACTTATGAGGAAAACAATGTCTGCATCTACATGCTACTGAATGATATGACTTGTATGTTGAGGGAAGTGATGACGATATCTACGTTCTTATTGGAATTGATTCTTGGTGAGCGGCCTCAACCACTTCATATTGTGAACCACTTCATATTGTGGATTTGATCATTGATGGGTTGCATGAAATGCCCATGTCTTCATCATTGAAGAACATTTTTTTTATATCAAACATTTACCTTGAAGATGCTTAACATAGATATCCAGCTGATATGTGGGTGATCTTGATATCTTTTTGGAAAGTCTTAAAGAAAACAATTTACAAATATAAAAGATGCATAAAAAGATAGTTTGTGTAATGTACATGTTATGAAGGAAAATCCTTTTAAGTGAAAAGTGGGTGATTAATTCAAAGGAATTGAAGCATATGTCACATCAAGGAATTAGTCAATTGATTCATTTTCAAGGAATTAGTCAATTGATTCATTTAAAAAAGAATTGAAAAGTTTTTTTTGGTCATGTAAAGTTTGTCTACAATGTATACGAAGTCATAATAGTCATTGTAAAGAGTGAAAAAGGAATCATATCAAATGTGTCTCATGCCAAATGTTCACAAAGAAGTCTCACTTTATGAGTGTTAATACATGAAGGGAAATAGTATAATGGAGTATGTATTTGAGTTTGAGTTAGAGTCGATCTTTGACAGGAAAAACAAAAATAAAAAATAAATGTTGTCCAATAACTTGATTGAGTTAAGTGTAATTAAGTCAGTTAAGTGACTTAAATGGAAGGAGGAAGGAGGAGGTTAAATGTGCATCTTTCAAAGGTATATGATCCCCTCCACCTATGTAATGTAAGTTGGTGTCTAGCTAACGAGATCGGTTCCTTTCCGATGACAGTCGATATCCAGTCAACAACATTTTGTTGAGTTGTAAAATTTCGGTATCAACAAAGGTGTTTTTCTTTTTCCATTGAGTCATTGAGTCATGTCATAGTCAATTTATCCTTCATATCAAATGTAGAATCCATATATTCTCAGAGATAAAAAAAAAAACATAAAATTTATAGAATAGTTCCTGAGTTGTGACCTCAGAAGGAAGAAAGAAGAGAAATGTTAGGTTGGCCGAAGCAAGATTCTCCACCGTAGGGTGTGTGTAGGGGAAATATGACCTCGGGACAAGCCACTCACCACTCTGAAGGAACCATAGAGAAAGTTGTAACAATAGGATCAATAGGACCATTGTTTGGTGGGAGAAAAGTGTTGTGAGACTCACTAACTGCACATAAATTTACCAAATTGAAGACAAAGTCTAAAGAGTAACATGTCATTGATTATGTGCACACTTTCTTAGGACGAGCAAGGATTTGAGTGTGGGGGAGATGTTGGGAGGCCTCTTAGGCCCTTTTAATAGTCATCATACCTTAGACATTAGATATTAAAGTAAACATATGACTATATATGTAGTAAATAATACATATATAAGATAACTTAATGAATGATTAGTTGGAGCGGGTGAAACCGCTCCAACCATCCATACAATGTATAAATACTCTTGAAGAAGGAATATGAAAGCAGTGGATATCCTTCCCTAAATTATCTCTTCTTTTTTGGGTTGTGTGTGTTCTTGATGTGCTTCATGATGTCGTCTCTCCTTGAATGTATCCATGTTATTCCCTGGACTACAACATATGTGCAAACCAATACCTACTTATGGATCAACATCTTCACCTGTAAGGAATTTCATCTATATGCAAGCATTCCCTTCCACATGCATTTATGATTCAAAATACAATCTATAAAACTCTCATGTTATTTGTGTTGTAGTGTATTAATTTTATAGAAAATTTTGAATCTAGATTATGACTATTGTTATGGTTCAATGATATGTCCTAGAAAAATATGAGGAAAAGATATTTCCTAGTACTCCATGTTTAAAAGGGATAAGTTTAGGGTTCAAGTATTTGGAATTCTAGTTAACTTTTCTTTGGTTCCATACCTACTTTTTCCAAAAGAAACATGAACATTTCAATTGTTGAGCACACGCTTATACTTAGAGGGGAGGGGGGTGGTGAATCAATATAAGACAATATTTTATTTATTTTAAAATCCATCGACCATGAGAAATAAATCATGCATAATATTAACCATAGTACATAATTTACGTGGAAACGCTTTTGGGAGAAAACCAAAAAACATTTTTCTTTATAATTTTGTAGGCACCAACCTACTGTTACAAAACTTTGTAGGAACCAACCTATTGGAGACACCAATACCCACTAGTACAAATCCTAGTAGGCACCGACCTACTCTTACATATATTCATAGACACAAACCTACTAGAGACACCAACCCCCACCTCTAAGCATTGACTTAACAAGATACACCAATCTCTTTGTTTGAGTGGCACCAACCCTCGGTTACAATATAACTTCTTCAAAAGATGATGAACATTTTCATTCCCTTCACCACGTCTACTCGCTACTTTTTCCTTCACCAAATCTGTTTTATATTCCTTCCTTCACCAGATCTATTCACCATTTTTTCCTCCATAAGGTCTATTCCATAGATTTTCCTTTACCCTGTATGCTTGTTATTTCTTGCTTCACTTGATATGTTTTCTATATCATCACACACACACACACACACACACATTCTTCTTAACCACTCTCTCCTTTTGGAATGATATTCAATCTTTACTCATATCATATTCTCCTCTTCGAATATTACATTTCCACTCATTTCACACTCTCCTCTTCAAATATTACATTTATTTGTATACATAATCATGACCCATTTTGAAGAAATGTGTTGATTAATTAATTAAGTAATTAATTATTTTTATTTCACCTTTGCAAATACCATGGGCTTGAAACCACCAATGGTAAAACCAATTTTAAAATATTTATTTGACTTCTTTACATGCATTTTTAAATATAATAGTAAAATCCACCTTTTTCTTTTTNATTCCTTCCTTCACCAGATCTATTCACCATTTTTTCCTCCATAAGGTCTATTCCATAGATTTTCCTTTACCCTGTATGCTTGTTATTTCTTGCTTCACTTGATATGTTTTCTATATCATCACACACACACACACACACACACACATTCTTCTTAACCACTCTCTCCTTTTGGAATGATATTCAATCTTT
>SNQJ01S0044407.1:155909-170488 GCA_010110895.2 Picea sitchensis | reverse complement strand
ATATTTCACCTTTAATCATTATATCCACTATCCTCTTTATTTTATAATTAATTTATTATTTAATTATATAATAATAAAAACTATTTTATATTGTTTTAATTCACAACCATATTTCACCATTAATCATTATATTCTTAATTTATAATTAATTAAATATTTAATTATATAATAATAAAAAACGACTTTATATATATACTATTTCAATTCACAACCTAAATATATCTAATCATGCAACTTAACTTGGACTGCACAATCACTAAATTCAATAAATGTTTTAAATTCACAATCTCAATGTATCTAATCATGCAACTTGCAGTGCACAAACACTTTCAATAAATGTTTTTTTGTTTTCATATGAACGTATCAATTTATAACTTGCATTCCGCTGCACAACTTTCAACTAATTTTTTTTGTCAATTTGTTCATGCAGCTTGTACTGCACAAACACTTTTAATTAAATATTTTGTTTTTATTTTCATTAAAGTATCAATTTATTCACTCCACTTGCACTGTAAACAGTTTTTTTTGGGGATGGAACAAGTTTTCATGTTTCCTATTTTTTATAGGATAATCTTAATAAAAGATTATGTAGTAGGTATTGTATAATTATTCTATGTTTTGTTTTTTTTATTTGAATTATTATTTAAATTTTCAGATTTAACAATATTTTTTTTAAGATTTTTCATAAAATTAAATAAAAAATATCCTCTAAAAATATCAAAACATAAAATAATTATAAATCCAACAATTTTTTATTATATTTTCAATAAAAATAAACAAAAAATGTTTACTAAAAATATTAAAACATAAAACAAGTAAACTATAACCTATGTAACAACATATAATTAAGACTTGTCCCAGAGGTGTAGGATAGTTGGTGACCCAATGCTGTTAAGATACTCCCTGATGTTATAGTTACCGGTTCAAAACTTAAGATAATCCGTGATGTTAAAATCACTTATTCCAGATTAGTCCCACATATAACAAACAAACAAAAACATATACTTAAGACTTTGACACTGCACTCGTAATAACATTTACACAAGCTGCAATTAATCTATAAAAACGTGACACTGCAATTCATAATTACCCACATTGATTAATAAATTGAATGAATGTGATGGTTCAGTTCAATCCATATACAGTTGTTCTGATTTACAAACATATTTTGATCAATATCAATAGTAGACTAGACTGTGCTGTAATTCACTGCGAAATTCTATAAATACTCACATCATTTCTGAATCCTTCACATCGGAATACTACTAGCCATTCGAGTTGTACATATAATTCGAAGTTCTGATTTTTGCTTGGGGTAGCAGTGATGGAACGTGTAAAATCCCATGCACTGTTATTCCCATATCCTGCACAGGGTCACATAAATCCCATGATGCAGCTGGCCAATATCTTAATCTCTAGAAATGTTCTCGTGACCTTCCTTAACACAGATTTCAACCACCGACGCCTGAATCCCAAGTCTACCGATGAAATCAGATTCGAGAGCTTTCCCGATGGCCTTCCACCTGATGACGGTCGCACCCTCAATATTCCCCAACTCTCCGAGTCCGTGCAGAAACATGGCCCTCCCAAAGTCGAAAGAATTCTTGAAAATCTAATGGATTCGGTCGTCGACGTTCCTCCCATCTCGTTCATAGTTGCAGATGGCAACTTCTTTAATTTTATGCAGCACATCGCCCGCAAATATGGGGTTCCCTGGGTTGCCTTCTGGACACCTGACGCTTGCGGTTTCTTTGCGTATTTCCACATGCCTTTGCTCATGGATGAAGGTTACATTCCCATCAAAGGTATGCATAGAGAAAGGGGTAATTGTTTATTAATTCTTTTAATATTTTTTAACTTTTAGTTTTCATCTATAAACTTTATAGATCTTATGTACGTTTTTATGTGTAAAATATAAGTACATTGAGTAGTCGCATTATTTTGAATTCCAGAAACCCCACAAAAATCCAAAAACCCCACAAATAAACGATCTTTGCTGCACTGATCCTGGGTGATTGTTTGAACAGAGGAGAAAGAGATCCATGATCAATCCAAGGGCCAACTCATCTCTTGTATTCCTGGAATGACAGAAGCGCTATTGAAAGATCTGCCAACCTTCCTGACAGTAACAGACTCTTCGGATTTCATGTTTCAATACATTAAAAGCCAGGCACAGAACACGCTCCAGGCTTCTCTGCTTTTGTTCAACAGTTACGAGGATTTAGAAGGGCCAGTGCTGAGGGACCTCAACAATAAATTCTCAAGAAAAGTACTCTCCATCGGTCCTCTTTTACTCTCGGTAGGGGATACAACAGTGAACACCAACATATTAAAAGAGGAAACTCGGTGCCTTGATTGGCTGGACGAACAGAGAGTATCATTAGTGATGTATGTATCCTTTAGGAGTATTATTGTTCTATCAAAGGAGCAGCTGATAGAGTTTGCGTGGGGTTTGGAGGCGAGCAATCAACCCTTCTTGTGGGCTTTCCGACCGGACCTCGTTCAGGGGCAATCTGCTGTGCTGCCACGGGATTTCATGGAGAGAAGCAAGGGCCGTGGCTTCTTTGTTAGATGGGCACCGCAATCTAAAGTCCTGTCTCACCCTTCCGTGGGAGGATTTCTGACCCACAGTGGATGAAACTCCACTATGGAGAGCATATGCGCGGAAGTTCCGATGATCTGCTGGCCCTTGTTTGCTGAGCAGCAGACAAACAGGAGGTTTGTTGATCATGTTTGGAAGGTCGGATTCGAGATGCCGGAGAACGTCTCCAGAGAAAACTTGGATACATTGGTGACGAAACTGATGAATCCTGACGATGAGCAAGTGAAAATGATGACGAAAAATATATTAGAGCTGAGGGAAAGCGCAATTCTAGCAGGTCAGGTTGGCGGATCTTCTTATAAAAACATGGAGAAATTTCTTCACCAGATGTTGCAGGAAGCGTAATCATAATTCCTATTCGGAACTTTGTTTCCAATTGTTGTAGGTTGCAATTCATTCATGTTAATCATATGAAAAGTCCAAAAAAATCACACAGTTAGATTGACATTTTTGAACATATTTTAAGTCCGGTTGGGGTTATCACCAAACCAAGCCCAGCCTTATGATTTAGCTACAACTTGTTGGTCTTGGTCTGAAGTACCCTTCTGCTTGCCAAGTTCTTCCCACAACATTGATTTCTCTCCCATTGATCCCTTTCGAAGGTGAATGTAAAAACTGCTCAAT
Source organism: Picea sitchensis (assembly GCA_010110895.2). NCBI lineage: Eukaryota > Viridiplantae > Streptophyta > Pinopsida > Pinales > Pinaceae > Picea > Picea sitchensis. Next base: position 167,262 of record SNQJ01S0044407.1, on the reverse strand, counting down.
GTTTAATACATATTATCGTTCAAAGTTGCCACTTGTTACGCTGGCTATCTTGCATGCAATCCCTCTAGCATCCGCTCAATGATCATAACGCAGTGACAAAATACCATGCGCCATAAGCTTGAATTCTCAGGGCTTGTCACTATAATATAACGCTTTAAAGAACAAATTATAAATGTGGAATAATAAAAATGCTATGCTTAGCAAAAAAAACTCAGAAATACGAATTGTTTGTTATTAATAAACTCTAGTGTAGTGTGTACGGTTACAGAATACAATAGTAAGTTGAGTTTCGGCTCCAATGACTTCTTCTGCTGATTTCACAGACACAGAGCTTGTGCTCAGACTTCTTCAACTCCTGAGTTGTTGTTTTTTCTCTTTACCTCCACCTCGTATGTGCATCATACATGCTTACTACTCTCTAAACTACTTGGAATTATATGGACTTCGACTAAGATTGACTCAACATTAAGACTACCATTAATTCAATTGACTCTTCATCTACTTAACTACACTCGAGAAAGATAAAGATCGGCTCCATTTATAGCTCTCCTGCTTGCCAACTGACTTTGAGTAAACGTATGAATTTGCACTTGCAGAATGTAAAACTGACTGATTGATAATTCAACTACTGACAAAATGACTAACAAACAAATTAGAGGAGACTTGAAGATCTCATGGACTTGTAATTACTATTTCCAAAAATCCCCCTTAATTATAAGTAGGTGGGATTACAAAAGAAAATTACATCAAAATTTTAGTTTACAAATTTATTGTCACTCATATGTTACTGTGCAGACTCTCAAACTATTGTGCAGATGCTAACATGCATCTCTTGTGAAAGCCTTTGTGATGATGTATGCGACTTGATCTTTTGACCTGCAAAAATCTAAACAGATCTCTTTGTTATTCACCAATTCTATGATAAAGTGATACCTTGTATCAATATGCTTGGTTTTCTTATGAAACACGTGATTCTTTGATAACACGATGGTTGAATTGTTGTCGCAGAATATTGTAGCTGGTTCATGTTGTTCCTGCAAAAAATATTTTAACATCATTCTCATCCATACTACTTGAGAAGTTGTGCTTGTAGTTGCGACGTACTCTGCTTCTACTGAAGAAAGAGTCACAATGGGTTGTTTCTTTGATGCCCATGATACCATACCTGTTCCAAAATGAAATGTGTACCTAGAGGTATTTTTCCTATCATCTATGTTGCCTCCACAGTCACTTTCATTGTATCCAATGAGTCTGAAATCTTATGAAGTGGAGTACTTAATGCCAAAATCTTTTGTTCCATTCACATATCTCGGGATTCTCTTTCCTTCCTTCCAATGTGATTCTTTTGGAGTTTCCATGAACCTTGAAATTAGGCTTACTCCATACATAATATCAGATATTATCGCTATGAGATACATTAGACTTCCTACCAGTCTTTGAAACAGTGTGAGATCCACCTTGGACTCTTATATTCCTTGCTTAACATCAATCCTGTTATGAAAAGTGTTGGTGCTAATTTTGAATTCATCATATTGAATCTTTACAAAATTTCATGCGCATACTTATACTATGAGAAAATATACCAGTTTTGGACTGGTGAACTTCAATTCCCCAAAAATATCTCATAATCCCTAAATCAATAATTTTATATTCATCCTTCATGACTGACTTGAATTCTTCTATACCAAAATCACCTGTAAATATCAAATCATCCACATATAGACAAACAATTAACATGTTACCTTGTTGATTTTCTTTGATGTACAATTTTGGCTCACTTTCACTTCTCTGAAATCCATTCTGTGTGAGATAGGAATCTATGCGACTGTACCAATCTTTGGGAGCTTGCTTTAAACCATGCAATTCTTTCTTCAATCTATACACCTTGTCTTCTTGTCCTGGAACTTCATAACCTTGTAGTTGTTCCGCATACACTTCTTATTCTAAATGTCCATTAAAAAATGTTGACTTTACATCCATCTAATAAACTTGCCACTTGGACTGCGTGACAATTGCTAACATTGTTCTGACTGCGTCCATGCGCACAACTAGTGCAAATGTTTCATTGAAATCAATTCCAGGTTGTTGTGTAAAGCCTCTTGCAACTAACCTTGACTTGTGCTTTTGCACATTTCCTTCTGCATCTTGCTTGGTTTTATAAATCCATTTGACACTTATAACATCCTTGTCTTCAGGTACATCAACCAACTTACATGTCTGATTGTTCCCTATGCATCTTATTTATTCATCCATGACTTGTGTCCATACATCATCTTTGACAACTTCTTCAAAGGTTAATGGATCATCTATTTGTAAAAAAAAGAAAAAAATTAAAATGAATTTGCTACATCTTCAGTATAGATGTCACATAGACTTCTTGTCTTTCTTGGTAACAAACTTGCTAAATTTGGCTATGGAGATATAGAACTACTTGGACTGCTTGTTGATGTTTGATGCGCTCTAGGTGTACATTGCACACATGATGTTCTTACTAGAGTGTTTTTCACTATGCTTTGTGTCGCAGTGCCAAGTGTATAAGGGACTACGCACTGACTTATACATGGTGTTTGAGCCATTTATTCTTTTGTATCATCATGCACAATAACATTACTGATCTTAACTTTCTTCTCTACACTCCCATCCCATGCTTCATTCTCCAAGAACTGAACATCGCGTCTGATTATGAATTTTCTTGTGACAAGGTCATACAACTTGTATCCTTTTGTTTATTCAGAATACCCAACAAATATGCATTTATGTTCTTTGTTGTCCATATTCTTTCTCAGCTCATATGGAACATGTGCGTATGTGACACAACCAAAAAAATTTAAGTGTGCCACATTATGCTTTGAACCTATCAAAGCTTCTTGAGGAACTTTGTTCTTCACACTCTTTGTCAGACATCCGTTCAAGATGTATAATGCAGTTGCTACTGCCTCAGCCCAATACTCATTTGACAAATGTTTGGATTTCAACATACTGCGCGCCATTTCCTTGATGATTATGTTCTTTGTTTCTGCAACACCATTTTGTTGTGGTGTATATCGCGTGGTAAATTGCTTGAAGATGCCATGAACTTTACAAAAGTTTTGAAATTCTCTTGAAATGTATTCTCCTCCTCTATAAGTTCTTAGACACTTTATGTAATAATCACTTTTCTTTTCCACAAGTGATTTAAACTGTTGAAAACAACCCAATGCATCAGATTTATGCTTTAGGAAATAAATCCATGTGTTTCTTGAGAAATCATCAATGAATGTTATAAAATAAGTACTACCTCCTATAGGAGTTTGCATTGGTCCACAAATGTATGAATGTACTATTTGTAGTGGAGATTTTTCTATGTAAGACTTGCAAGCTGGAAATGATTCTCTGTGTTGCTTGCCAAATATGCAACCTTCACATATCCTTTCTTGTTTTTCGATTAATGACAACCCTTTTACCATATCCTTTGTGTGTAGCAACTTCAGACCTCCAAAGTTCAAATGTCCAAATCTAAAATTCTATAACCAGGAATAATCCTGTATTTCAGATTGGAATGTTTCCTGTGTTTGTGTTCCATTTTCTCCTTTATTGATACTGCGCACACTATTTTCTTCATTAGAACTGTGCACATTTTCTGTTGTAAATGCAATATCTAACTGTGCACTTTTTCCTTTACCAATAGCTAGATTTGTATTCTTCTTCTTGGATGACTTCAATGTCAATGGAAACATTCTGTTATTTGTCATATGGATTTTTGCAATAAGCCGATTGATTGGGCATTTATCCATATTCACACATTGATTATCTTCCATGTAGATTTTGTATCCTCTTTGTAACAGTTGTCATGTTCTCATCAGATTATGCTTCATACCATAAACATAATATACATCAAGAACAACTTTTTGTTCTCCTTACTAAGTTAAAATGTTTATATTGCCTTTGCCTAAGACAGTGACTTGGATATATGTTCCAAGTGTAACCTTGATTTGGACTAACTCATCCAAACTAGAAAAAAATTATATTTTTCCTTTCATGTGGTTATTGCAGCCTGAATCTAAATACCATATGTCACATGGACTTGCTTGCGTAACATTGCATTCAACTGGGAATACTATTGGCATTACTTCAGTGCGCCATAAACATTGGGTGAGTTTGGTTATTTGCGATGCTTGACTAATGTTGACCTTGCTTGTTCTGATTATACTGTATCTTCCTACACTCATATGGATAATGTCCATAATTTTTACAATAATGACATTGAATATTTGATTTGTCAGTTCTCTGATAACTTGATTGACTAGTACTTGGTTTTTGACCTCTTTCACCAGTATTTCCAGGACTGCTACTGCATCCACCTCTAACATTACTTCTTCCTCTACTTCTAGAGTTAGCTCTCCCCCTTCCTCTTCCACATCTTATAGATTACTGCACGGAGAATGCATTCTCTAATGAAATATTTTACCTATTCAATTTGTGTTCATTATTTATGAGGGAAGCTTGCAGTTCATCTAGACTAAACTGACTCAAGTCTTTTCTCTCCTCTAGAGTCACACCAAGGGTATCAAAATTAGGAGGAAGACTCCTAAGTACCTTTTTAACAATTTTTTTGTCTTTTATGGTTTCACCATGAGACTTAATCTGATATATTAGTCCAATGACATGGGTATAAAAGGAATCTATTGTATCTGAATCTTTCATTGACAGAGTTTCAAAATCTCTTCTAAGAATTTGTAGTCTTGAAGTCATTACTTTGTCCATACCTTGATAAGAGGTTTGTAATATGTCCCATGATTCCTTGTCTCTGTTTGTTGATGAAACTCTTGGGAGTATTCTCTCATGCATGGATTGATCTATGCAAAACAAGGCCTTTCCATCCTTCTTTCTTTGATATATCAAGAAATCCTTCTCAACTTTTGTGAGAGCATTGTATGTTTCCTGATCTACTAGTTCCACATAACCATTTTCAACTATCTCCCATACATCTTGACCTCAGAACAATTCCTTCATGGTCAAGGACCACATCTCATAATTCTTTCCTATAAAAGTGGGAGGTTGCAGATTTGAGGTAGAAGCCATATTTCCTTTCAACATAGATACTTCTCTGATAAGCTTATTCTCATAGAACCTGCTCTTGATCAGACTTACTTTTGATCAAATTTCTCTGATACCAGATCTATGATCCACTGCACAACAATCCTAGATCTTGGATCCGTAGTGCCCAACACAGCGACAAAATACTGCACACCACAATCTTCGTCTCTGAATTCTCAAGACTTGTCGCGTAGTTCACAAACTACATGAAATGTTGTGCGCTGTAATATAAATGTTTTAAAGAAAAAATTATAAATGTGGAATAACAAAAATTCTATGCTTAGCACAAAAACTCAGAAATATAAATTTCTTTATATTAATAAACTCTGACGCAGTGCACGTGATTACATAATACAATATTAAGATGAGTTTCAAATCCAATGACTTATTCTACTAACTTCAAAGAAACAGAGCTTGTGTTAATACTTCTTCAACTCCTCAGCTACTATTGTTTCTCCTTCACGACTTGGTTCTCTCTACCTCTTCCTCATCTGTGGATCATGCATTATTAATACTCTCTAAATGACTTAGACTTATATGATCTCTGACTAAGACTGACTCAACATTAGTACTACCATTAATTAGACTGAATCTTCATCTACTTAACTGTACTCGAGAAAGATAAAGATCGGCTCCATTTATAGCTCTCTTACTTGTCGAATGACTTTCAGTAAACGTGCGACTTTGCACTTGCAGACTGTTAGACTGATTGGCTGACAATTTGGCTACTGAAAGAATGACTGATAGAAAAATCATCGGAGACGTGAAGATCTCACTGGCTTGTAATTACTATTTCCAACAATCCTCACCTAATGAAAACTTGTTCAACCTACCCCACCATCAGATCCTAGCAAGTTTGCAGTAACTAGTTTATGAAGGTACAAGAGGAAGAAACATAAACTTCAAAGAAAAATCCCGTAGTGAAGAATGTCGATTCAAAGAGAAGCGGATGGCATTGTTGAGGCAGTAATGAAGATAACATCAGTGGAAGTCTTGTGGTAGCAACATAAGTGAAGTAATGATAGAGATTAAGAAAAATACTCATTAAGGGAGAGTGTTGGAATATGTAACTTGTACTTGTCTTAATCATGTGTGTGATAAGATTATGTTTGTAATGTAGAGAACAATCTCTATGAGAGTTGTTTTATCCTACAGTTTAGGAGATTGTTATATAGTTAGTTGTGAGAGATATTCTCTCCAACTAAGTGTCATAGAATAATGTGAGGTTGAGATATTCACTCAACCCAGTGATTGTGTGATCAAGATAGTGTGTATATCTTAAGACAAACCATGTTGTATTTATATATATCATCGTATTTATTCAATTGAGTGTTCAACGCATCCTTGTGTGTAATAATGTCCACTCTCCCATTTCTCTTTAGTTTTAATATATACAAGTTGCTGAGGATCACTCCCTATGTTGCCTACTACATAGTCTAATCGAATTATGGAGAATCTAAAAGGGACACTTCATGATCGAGTGCGGAAGATGTTCATTGTAGTATTGACAGTCGTTATTCAACATATTGTAATTTAGTATTAACGGGGAGTTTCTTAAATGCCTACCTAGGAACTTTCTTTTTACCCTTTTTCATACCCTAGTTCTAGTGTTTTAATAGCCCCAAATCCTAGTTCCACATATTTCATGGTGTGAGGGACAACCAAGTCATGGTAAATAAGCACTCCTTGCATTTAGTAGAGAATTATGGGCCCAACCAATATTTCAATATCCCCAATTACCCTTCCTTTGAGTACAACATTGTTGATTTCCTTCCACGAAAGAATGCAGGAAATCCATTACAACTAATTTTCTTCCCCCCTCAATCTAATCAATTTCTCAAAAGCCTGTGTGACTACACTTATACATGGAAACATAAGGAGATGTTTGTTTTTACCTTATCCTCTCAAAACCTAGATCTTCAAGAATGAAACCTTCTCCCAGTAGATTGCAAAAGGGAAATGACGAGGAAATTTTAGAGATTCAGCCTATAGTAGCAGTCAAAATAAGTAACAAGACAATTATCCAAAATAGGAAGTAAATGAAAAAGAGGTGTGCATTAAGCAAGGGATCTCTTATTTTCTATTGTTACAAGAGGAAAGACTACAGAGTTGCCAATTTTTTTTATCTTGATGTATGTTCCTTATCTTGGAATAAAGGCCATCTTGAAGCATCTTGTTGGGAGAAGTAAGCCACATGCCACAAGGCTAAATATTTTCAAAGAAAGAATGACAAGAAGACTTCGATGATACAATAGAAAATATAGAATCATATATAGAAAAGAAGAAAATTAATAAATCCATGAAATAATAATATTTTTTTCTAGCATTGCAAGTTTGGTGAACCTTGGGAAGAGAATTATTGGTGGCTTCATCTAAATCTTCATCACAAGAATCATATATCCAAGAGAAGAGTGTGTAGAGTGAATACTAAAGGCAATGAAGAGCTCCTTGCATCTCCACCCCAAAGCATAAATTGTTCAAGAAGTTACAATGGCATCTGAGGATAGTTTCATCAATGAGGTGGACACTAGGTTGATGTTGACATCAAAGGAAACCACAATCCAATTGTTTCCTTCAATATTGCAATAGAATATTCCCTTCTTGGAGATGTTCAAGAGATTGGTTTATGGGGATCAATGACATTGCAGGTTTCGTGAACTCCATGACAGTTAATGAAGAAACTATTGTTTTGTGTGCTTGGTTCCTTCAATGAATTTGTTGAATGCATTTGTGAGACATGTGTGGAGAAATAACTGAAATAACTACAACATTTATGGAGATTGTATTTTTTTGGCATTCATTACTTATGTTTGAATTCTTTGCAAAGCCAAAACCATAGCCTATTGATGAGTGTCACCTATCACCATACATGGGTAGGAATTATCAATTGTTTTAGACATAATAAGGCGCTATGATTTCATACAAAGGAGTTCATTCAATTCGAATTACTGAAGAGACAAAGTGTTATATCGACATGTGAAATCAACATAGGTTTTCATGTTGGAAGGAAAATTATCTCAACAAAAGAAGATAGTCCACACTTCTGTTTGTGGAAATTGTAGTGTGAAGGAAAATTGATTACTGGTATGTCACTATTGAATGAGTGTTGCATACATTCAACAATGAACACGTGAAGATTAGAATTCAAATTGTCTTATATTGGCTTCCAACAGAAACCATCTCCAAATTTGAAAATGAAGGAGAATTGCATGCCGAAGAAGGTAATGGATTTTGGTTGATGAACTTAGCCTATTGTTGAGAGTGATAAGTATAAAGATGCTTAATAAATAATCAAAGAACAAATTTCTATGCCATGGGAATGAGTGGAGAAAAAAACTAGAGTTGAAGCTATGGCCAAAACCAGAGTCATAATTCAGACTGAAGAGCTTGAGTCAAAGTTGAGACTTTAAGCCTAAGTCAGAGATATATCCAACATAAATCATTGAGAGCCATGTTCCAGATATTGGTTTCCTAGAAGCTTTTTGAGACCAAAATGCTCCCATTGGGGAGGTGTGATCTAAAATGGATTTGAAGAAAAACATGAATGGTTTGTAAAAGTTTAGTATCAAGTATCAAAAATTAAATGATACAAAAAAGTGAATGAAAAAAAAAAAAATAGGAGAGAAGAAACACGGGGAATAGGAAATGAAGGTACAAGGACACATAGGCTTCCCTTTATTGTACACAACCTATATATATATATATATATATTTGGAAATGGACACAAAATGATATTTTAGGGGTAGAGAGGAGAGGAGAAATATAGCTATTGTACTTTTTGAATGGTCCGAAGAGTCATGAACCTATGTATATATTATTTGTATCCATAAGATCAATGGGATGTGTTTGATCCTATGAAGGAGGGACACCACTACTGTAATTTTTATTTTCCTAAGATTTAGTAGAGAGTTTTGTTTGTGTTAGTGAGTGTTGTCAACTTCGTAGGAGTTGGTATTGGATTTTTCATTATAGGCCTACAAAAAATTATAAAAACACGTTCCTTCTGGAACAAAATTGAATATTTCCTAGGCCATCAAAACCTAAGCCTTGATGCTTGACCCTTGGTTTAGATAGAATGTGGCTTATGATTCCTTGAATCCCATTTCCTATCGATTGACTATCATAGCCCATACTTTTTAATAATTTGGAACCAATGGCTCTAGTATGCTTTTAAAAATCACCTAAGTGCTCTTGAGAAAGGACCATGGAAGGTGAGATTGTTGATATTATGGTAGCTGAGAGAGGTATTTACCTCCACGTGTAAGCCTAACGAGGATAGAATACTCCGGGAAGCAAGAAGAAACCCTAATGAGTTGGTTAATAACCCTAGAAGACTTTTCGGCTCAAGAAGATAATTTATATTAGGTTATTAGCCTCCAAGAGAAGAAGTTGGCCAGAAATAATATTATATACTGAACAGACAAATACCTAGAATGAGAAGTTGGCCCAGGCAGTTAGCCAGAATTAGTATAAATACAGGAGCTCAGTTCTCATTCTGGAAGGTAGTCTCAGAATTGCAATGCCTGGTCTTGTGCGCATTGCAGTGCCCAGTCTTGTGCACATGTTTGAGGAGAGTTTCCATTGCAGCCGCTATAGCTAGCAGATCATGTTTGGCTTAGAATATCTCTTGGTTAGGATTTGGACTATCTGATCAGCTCTTGTTGATGCACTATCCTTGGGGAAAGGTGCGCTACCCTTTGATTGGCTATCTAGCCTAGGGTGTGCTTCTGGAATGATTCTCTATCAAGGTTAAGGTGCTCGGAGGGTGGCTTCGACCTATGGTTGGGTGAAAAGGCTATTGTCAATGGTAAAACAAGCACACATCTTTCATATTCTAATAGGTTATGGGCCCACACCTCCTTCATTCAGTCTAAACATTGGAAGGAAACATAACCGCTAGGATATTGAGCTCACTGAGGAACTGCCGCTAGGGTTACTAGAAGAAGCAGCTTCCAAGACATTGCCGCTAGGGTTACTAGCAGGAGCAGTTGCACAAACCCTAATCCTCTATTTGAGGCACCTTAAGTGAATGGATTGACCTAATATCTGGATAGATTAGTGCACTCTAGCCTAGCACATCTCCTGATACTCTCAGCAAGCCAAGACGTGAAGTTTGAGTTTGAGGTCAAATCTAGGGTTTGACCAAGTCAAAGCAGCCATGACTTATTCTATGAAGTAAGAGAACAAGTTATATGGAGCCTCTAACTTCAGAGTGTGGAAGACAAGGATTGACCTCATCCTTGATAAGAATAAAGTGTTGGATATTGTGAAAGGAAAGATCGTGAAACCAGAGTTTGAAGAAGGGAAAGAGAAGGAACCGTAGAATGTTGCAGCTATGGATAAGTTCAAATATGATGACATTAATGCTATGAGTATCATAGTGGAATCCATAAAATACCACTTGATACCCTAAATCTCTCATCTTGACTCATCGAAGAAGATGTACGATGCCCTAACAAACCTCTTTTGAGTCAGAAACATTGGACAAGTAATGAGTCTGAAGAATGAGATCCGTGACATGAACATGAATGATGATGACAACATACCATCATACTTTGTGAGAATTTCTCAGTTAATAGATCAACTACAAGCTATTGAAGAGATCATCTCAGAGAAGGAGTTGGTAAACATAGTACTCAATGGTCTTCCCAAGACGTGGGATGCATTTGCCGCAAGCATGAACACAAGAAAGGAGTATCGGACATTTGAAGAACTTTGGACTTGCTGTGCTCAAGAAGAATCAAGGATCAGTGAAAAAGAGAAACCCCAAAAGAAGTACGATGATCAAGCCTTCACAGCAAGATTCAAGAACTTCAGGAACAAAAGGAAGTTTGGTTCAAGGAGGAAGCCAAATCTAGAAAAAGACATTTCAGAAGTACAATGCTTCAATTGACGAAATTATGGTCACTACAAGAATCATTGTCTCAAGCTAAATAAAAGGAAGGAGAAACACGAAGCATCAATTGTCGAAGAAAAGGAACCTACAAAGAAGACTAAGCAGGATGGAAGAGACTTCTTCTTCTAAAGGTAAAAAAACTCTTCTTATTTCTTGTACATATCGTGTTTGCATCGTCTCTATATGTATCTTGTATATCTATCTCTTGGAAGATAATGTGTTCCAATATGAACTATACCTATGGAAGAACAACAAGATAAGAATGGATATCATTAGATAATACACATGAAAGGATGAAATACAAATCATGTGGAAGCTATTGCAAGATAAGCCGAATCAATCATGAAGAGACTTAGAAGAAGAAAAGACAGAAAGAAGTCA
>SNQJ01S0044407.1:131220-150545 GCA_010110895.2 Picea sitchensis | reverse complement strand
CCTTCTCTCTACTTCTTTGTGTGCCTCTTCCTCTTCCTCCGAGCTAGGAGGAAAAGGGGCAAAATCAGGCCTATGCCTTCTTTCCCGATGCCTGTTGTAAGTGACATATTCATCACCTACGTTTTAATGGCCCTCTGGCTCTTTTTTTACACTCATTGTCTTTAGTCACAGGTTGGCAAGACTAAAGCTCTGATACCACTATAATGTTCATGACTTGGCTAGTCTAGGAAACGCTACTAATGTGTGTGTAGGATCAAAGGTTTACAACATATAAATGATCATACAAATAATAAACGTGACAAAGGACTAAAAAGTTTGTATTATGATATCTCTGTGGATTACAAAATGGCCGAATGCAGCTAAATAAACTGACAATACTCGACTAGATCAACAGACAATGTATCTTAGCTGGAGTACAAATAAGCAACTGCGACTGAATAAAATAACAACACTCGGCTAGATCAAAAGACAAAAGGATCTTAGCTGGAATACAAATAAGCAACTAAAAGATAATACCCAGAATATGGGAGCACTACAGAATCAATGAAGAATGATGGAAGACCTGGATGATCTTCCCGGTGACTAGGGTGTGTCTTTCAACACCGAAATCAGCCAACTGGTTTCTTCCTCTTGGAATACACTGAAGTATCTCTCCTGAGATGCACCTCTTCTCCTCAATGACAAGTCATAATCTGCATAATGATGAATTAGGTCGCTGACTCTTCCTTTATAGCTTTCCAAAACCCTAAATCATGCTGAAACCCTAATTCGTTGTTGACTTCCAAAACCCTAAATCATTGTTGAAACCCTAATTCACTGTTGACTTCTATTTTTAGCTCATAATGACTTAAAAGAGATTTTGACCCTTTTTAGCTCAATGTCACTTTCTGAATATAACACCTGTGGTTGGAGTGACCTCTAGTAACCCTGTTTACCCCTCTTTGGCCCTGGCTATAGTCTAACGAGGTGGTTTAGACCATTAAGCCTCCTCTTTTGGAGATCCTATTTGGAAAGGGACATTACAACTATGATGATTACTTGTTCCAGTAAACCAGACTTATCTCTACATGAGTCATTATATCATCCGCAACATCCATGAGTTGGAGTTCTACATCAGATGAATGCAAATAATGTTCTCCGTAGAAATTGAATAAAGAGCATATGAAGAGAAATCTCAAGACTTTGAGGCATACCAGAAAGATACCCTTGTATGAAGATAGAAGAAGATAACTTGGTAGAGAACCTCCAGTGCACAACAAAAGCGTGGTGAAGATTTCCTATAACATCAAGATGATTATTCAGTAGATCAAATCTCATGATGACAGAAGAAGTGCCACATGTATATGTTCCAGTTTTCCAACAATGATATACTCTATTGTTCAGAGCTACCTGAAGCCTTCACAAAAAATCAATGTTCTAGACTAAAGTACATTTAAAATCAAGCATTACATTATCCGTGATGAAGTCTAGAAAGGAGATAGTGGTTCTCCAATACATATCTCTACAGATGAGCAGATATGTAGACATTTTGGTAAAGCTTCTATCCAAGATGAAAGAGTTTGCATACTCAAGCTGGAGCTCGTGGAGACAACTTCCTTATTGAAAAAGGAAGAGATGAATCCCAGGTTGGGAGGGAGCATTGAAAATATTATTGAGGACATTGATTTTCAAGATTGAAAAATAGTCCATCTTGGACAGATGCTTTCCTGTTCGGAAAATGGATTGAGATTTCAGACGGACAATGATTTCCCATTGTGGTTAACATGGGAAATGGTCCATATTGTTGATGTATCATAGACAACGACTTCCCATTGTGGTTAACATGGGGAGTGGTCTAGGGCAGTCTTTCTTCTTGAGGGTTACTCAAGAAGACTGGCCCGCCTCGTTGTACAACGATTTCTCATTGTGGCTAACATGAGGAATGATTCATTTTGGAGGTTGATACATGACCATCTTTTCCTCTTGTGGTTAATAGAGGAAATGGTCTAGACAACCATTCCTTAGGGTTTATACATTCTCTTCAGGGTGTACTTTTATTAGTGTAGGAGGAATGGCCCAAGGTGGGGAATGGTCCAGGCTCATAAATCAGGGACAAGAATTCCTTAGGGTTTATATATTCTCTCCAGGGTGCACTTTGATTAGTGTAGGAAGAATGGCCCAGGGTGGGGAATTGTCCAGGTTCAGAAGACATGACAGTTATTCTTCCTTTCTTGAGAAGAATAGTCCAGATATCTCATTGTTCTACTCTGAGGGAAGATATTCTTTCAGATCTCACAGATGTGAGTGAAAGATTGGCCCAAATGATTCAGTTTATATCATAACATTTTTTCTTTGCAGGTTGCTATCAGATGTTTGTTATGAAGACTATATGACAATAAATGTATACTACTATGGTGGATATGTTCCATTGTTCGTGACTATACGTTGTTGATCAAGTACTTGTATGTTATTTGGTGTGGTAGTGTACCACTGGATTGTAGTTATGTACTACTATGGATAGACACAGTTGTGTTCTATTTTTTTTTCCTGATTTCCCTAAAGACTATCAACAGTTTATTGGAGATAATCATCAGCCAGATGAATGATGAGCAGAGATTTTCCAGACGAAAAATGGTTCAGAGCATTTACTCTTCTAGATTAGAAGAATGGCTTTTGTATCACTCTGTGGATTGAGAATCATGTCTGATTAATCAGATAGAGTACGGTTTTGAGAGATGATGCAACTGATGACACTGATGATGATGATGGTGCTCATGATCTAGTCTATATAACTATGTTGATGCTACCGGGTGAATGCTATGTTTTGTGCTCAAGACCATTACTTGTAATACCTCCCTAGCTAGGAGGGAGTGTTGATATTATGGTAGTTGCGGGAGGTATTTACCTCCACGTGTAAACCTAACGAAGATAGAATACTCCGGGAAGCAAGAAGAAACCCTAATGAGTTGGCTAATAACCCTAGAAGACTTGTTGGCTCAAGAAGATAATTTATATTAGGTTATTAGCCTCCAAGAGAAGAAGTAAGCCATAAATAATATTATATACTGAACAGACATATACCTAGAATGAGAAGTCGGCCCAGGCAGTTAGCCAGAATTAGTATAAATACAGGAGCCCAGTTCTCGTTCTAGCAGGTAGTCTCAGAATTGCAGTGCCCAGTCTTGTGCACACTACAGTTCCCAGTATTGTGTGCATTGCAATGCCGATTCTTGTGCGCACTGCAATGCCAAGTCTTGTGTGCACTGCAGTGCCCAGTCTTGTGCTCAGGTTTGAGGAGAGTTTTCATTGTAGCCGCTGAAGCTAGCAGATCATGTTTGGCTTGGACTATCTCTTGGTTAGGGTTTGGACTATCTGATCAGCTCTTGTTGATGTGCTATCCTTGGGGAAAGGTGTGATACCCTTTGATTGGCTATCTAGCCTAGGGTTTTCTTCTGAAATGATTCTCTGTCAAGGTTAAGGTGCTCAGAGGGTGGCTTCGGCCTATGGTTGGCTGACAAGGGTATTGTCAATGGTAAAATGAGCACACAACTTTCATATTCTAACAGAGCTTACCATGCATGTCTCATTCATGGTGCTGGATTATGAAGTATTATTGGGATGTTTATTTTCTTCCTAATTCTCTTGGATAGGTACCTATATCTTATCCAATTTCTCCTCCTTTTTTTCCAATTCTTTTTGTAGTCGATCCATCATCTAAGTGAGCCTCTCATTTTTCCAATCATCCATCTAAATATCCTTCTCTCCCAATTGGACAAGTTAAACTCTAGTCTTGTTGTAATATGCCATAAGAGTGGCGAGGGAATATTTACATTCAAAAAAGTGATTCTTTAGCAATGACAACAATTTTGTGGAAGTCTCAAGGTCCTTTTTCATTTCTTCTATTCTCTAGTCAAACCTTCGCATCTTCTTCTCCAAGTGTTAATTATCCTCTTGAATCAACAAAAGAATGGATTGTATATCTTCCAAGATTTCTCTCTTATGTTATTTACCCATGTTCAATTTACTCTTCAAAGTATTGAAAGTTGTGTCACAATCAAGAAATCCACTACTATGATACCAATATGACTCATAAAACATAGGACTTATAGCCTACATGTCTCACCAACATGGATCTTCTATGGAAATGTAAATTTTTCTCTACAATCCTTGCTCATAATTGATTACAAGACCTATTCAATGACACCAAATGAATTAAATATTTTTTTTTATAGGAACAAAAAAAAAGGTCTTCGTTCTCAAAATTAAATCAAAATATTTTTCCTTCAATGTAATCTACACACAAAACAACCAACAATGTAATAA
Organism: Picea sitchensis; assembly: GCA_010110895.2. Classification (NCBI taxonomy): domain Eukaryota; kingdom Viridiplantae; phylum Streptophyta; class Pinopsida; order Pinales; family Pinaceae; genus Picea; species Picea sitchensis. The sequence goes on along the minus strand of SNQJ01S0044407.1, from coordinate 146,243 downwards.
TAATGTTCAAGACTCTGAGTTTAAGTTTCTCCATTTTTAATCACCAATGCACAATCTCTATAATGGAAATGTGTCATAAAACCTCTCCTAATTTTGGTATCTAATCACATTGTAAGTACACCAACATTTTATACAATTAAGATATATATATATATTATTAAAGAACATAGATGATAATACTTACTTTATTTTTTGGTTTATCCACTTCCAACATTGCTTATACATACAACATAATCCAACAAATTAATTATTCCTTTTTAGTTTTACCAATATAAAAGGATCCAATAGTATCAAGGAATAAATTCTCTATTATTAACGAGTAGTGAGACACTCAAGTATTAACAAAACTAGAGTCAATATCATCGATACCTAGCATATTGTTTATGCAGTTATGTGAAAACTAGCAACGTGAATGTCATCAATAAGAAAACAAACACAATGCCAACTCTTGGTTAACATACACAATGAACCCATCTTTTTTACAAGATCAATGCATTAGGGATTACACACATCATGGTAGTATCGTAGTGAATTGGTTAATTAATTCAACTCTCAAATCTATCCCTCTAACCACACTGCATTTATGCAACCTCTTTTCATCAATCCAATAGACCATAGATAACACACAATGGTTTATATTCAATTGCTCATATGAACTTACTATAGGTGAAATAGGAAAAATGCATAAGAACGAGTTATCAATTGTTGTAGCATACACAACCCATCTTGAGACACCACAAATGATAGAATCACCTTATGGGATTGAAAAATGATTAAGGTGTAATAATGTCTTGTGGGGATATGAATACGGATTCTCCTAAGCATTCAACACCTAAAGAATGAGGTGATGATTAATTTATCACCAAATAGAGTTAGGAAATCATTAAAAAAAAAAAAAAAAAGTCAATAGCTCTCAATTTCACACCATCGATTTCATTTGGCTCCTAGACAAGAAGCCAGAGATAGCTAATGATTGTAGACTTCTCAACATTTTGACAAAATGTTTATGGGAAACAATTGGATTGGTTAATTGAACATAGAACACAAATCAACATAGGTTATTGCAGCATGTGGTGTGTACATCAAAAATCACATTGTTGCAACATCAATTAAGGCCACTAGTGATCATGCAAATGATAATGGGTTTTCTACCATTCATCAATAAATTGGTGGTGTAATTGAGTTGTGGACAAGTGAAAAGTAAGGATACAATATATTTCTTTTGCATTTGGTTACAGTGTAAGCTTATTCTATGAAAGTTGTAGTTAACTATGCATGACATTGAACAATTTAGTGAAATGAAGCCAGTTATTCAATTCAATGAATGGTAACATTGTATGAATGATTAATTTAATGAAAATCTTCACATTATCTTAGAACTTACTCAAGAAACAAAAATAGAGTGCACAACAATTTAAACACAATGGTCAACATGGTTTTTTCCGCGGAAAGTCTTGTGAAATGTAACATGCATATTTTAAATCCTTGCGACATGTGACATGTGACGAGACAACCCTTTTACAGCTTTTTGACATATGAATTCCTTTTTTGACCTTTAACTTAGTGTCATTTTTTATTAGTCCATGCCGAAGGCTAGGGACTATAGCAATGAGTTGGTTCATTAACCAACTATTAATTTGCTAGTTGACAAAAAAAAAAATGTTTTCCATAGATTAACATTACAAAACAAATTATATTATTATTTTTAAATATTTAAATTGATTTATGTCTTTTATGATTGACTGGTAGTTTGAAGGTCTTACTGGGATCTAGAACTTTATTTAATGTGATAAGTCATAATATGTCGTAAAATGATTGTGATCAGAATAGCCGTAACGAAGCATCATTTCTATGACACAAGTATCTTGGTACACGTGGGAAAATTTATGTATCATATTTATTTTTTTATGTTTAATTATATTTGATTTTTTTAATGTTGAATATATATCATTTATTTATATATATATTATATAATTTTTTATTTTATTTATATATTTATAATCTTTTATTATATTTTTATTTTTTTCAAGTTGAATAGATATTCACTTATATATATTCTTTAAATATTTAATCACATTTGTTTTTTTATATTTAATTATATTTAATTTTTTCATATTAATTATAATTAGTGTTTAACTAATTCATAATTTAAAAAATGATGATTATGGATTCACCTTGAAAATAACCATATCAATTAAAAATGAAACACAGACTTGCCAATAATACATGTAAAAAAATAAAAAATATATATCTAATAATCAATTTCCGATTTATGTCATCGTTTTCGAGGAAACGAAGAATCAATGTTATTATTATAATAATAAAAGAATCATGATAATAATATTAAGGTTGTAGCGATATAGAAACCATGGGTTAGGTACCAAGCTTCCAAGCTGCTCATTCCTCTAACCCATTGGTATGGAGTTTAAGATAGAGATTGCAACCAAACATTTATAAAATATAGCAGTCAGTCAGGGAAAAAATAAGACCTACATACCTGAGAGTCTGAGACTCTGAATTTATAGATTTCTCCCCTCGGGCAGAAAATAACAAGTCACACTTAGGAATCACATAGAACAAAGAGCTTGTAGTCTTGTTCAACAAAGTGGACATGTCCAACATAGAATATTATTCCATTACTCGATAGGGTCTAAGCTTCCATGCAAAACTTGTTACAAATAATTCCATTACCTTATCCTCATTTCATTTCAGCTCAAAGGTAATTATGGTTGACATTTAATCTATTTTTTTCCTTGCATGGTTAATTTAGGATGAGTTAAGATTACTTGTGTTGCTACAATGCATCTGGATGCATTCAAAAGTTTGATTCTAACAAAAAAAATTGACCTCACCTGTAAATTGCACTAGCATGTTCCAGGTCATCGCAAGGGTTTTGGTATGAGATAACGTTCTTCACATGGACACGACAAGATCAACAAACATGGCATCATTTCAATAGACTGAAACTCGTGCAATTATTACTAGATGCCATCATAATAGCCTCCATGCATGTGATTAATCGAGTAGAAACTTCTAGAATTGAATCTACCCTCTCTCGTGATGTCGAGTCAAGATGATCAAATGATTTAGAAGATCGGACCAACATCAAGTTTTTTTGGTATATGCTTTCTAAGTACACACAAATCCATCATGGATCACACTGCATTGTTATTTGTTATACTGGAAAGTTGTAAACCCTAAACTCAAGGTTGCTTGCCGCTCCATTCCTAGAGTATGAATATGCTCCATTCATGTATAAATATTGAGTAACCCTCGCTATCAAGGGAAGGACATTGTGTGTGTGTGTGAACATTATCACTTTGTATTCACTCTCTGTTTCATACATATCAATGAAAATATATTTCTATGCATGATTGTGAGTTAAGTTTGATCTAGTGGTGTTGTAGTATTGCACAAGATGATCCTTAAGGGGCCCACTTGAGGTATGGTGTTGTGCCAATATATGTATATGTACAGTTTTTTATTTTTGGTGATTTATTTTGTTTTGATATTAGCTTTCTTTGCAAAGTTATCAATTTCATTTCTTGTAGATTACAATTGTTGCATAATTGGTGTGATACAAAATTAGGTTTATTATTGGGTTTAAGATTAGTATACCAGATCTGAAATGTCAAAAACATATGTTCTAATTCTTAATGATTTTTTCATAGGTGGTGCCACTAACAAATATTGAACATACGAGTAATGTAGATTTAATTTATTTTAATCATTTCACATTTTGGATGTTAACTTGGATTTGAGTCAKCATTGATTTATTTTCATTTTCATTTCTTGTAAACTTAGAATTAGTCATCATAGCATATAATCTAAATATCAGTCAATAAARAAACTTAACTTGTATATATTTCACATGGTACCTTGCAATATTAATTGATCCTAGGTTAAAAATTAAGTGACTCAGTGATTTGAACATCCCACCAACTTAGTAGGGTAATAAAAAACACCATCATTTTTGGCACCATTTTCGGGRCGACACTAAAAGGGCTAAGATATAYGTTTTACACTGATTTTAGGAAAATATACCATATTATAGGTGACCTTATGGAACTATCGACTACCCATTTAATAAACTTTTCCCAAGGTATCATGCACTAGGACATATTAGGAATCATGACTAGAGGCATTAAGAACATTCGACGATGTGGCATAGGAGGATCCACTCACAAAAACCGGGAAAATATATCAAGAGGATGAGAAACCCAACCTAAGGTCCCAATACAGAAAACAACATCTAATATCCCAAACAATCCCTCTAGGATTGAATTTACAACTAATGAACTTATAGGTTCTCCTATTTTTGAAACTCCTAATCCCAAAGATCAAGGTGACTTAGGGAGTCCTATTGAGGATCCCAAATGATTGGTTGAATCAAGTGAATGCTTATCAAGATCCTCGGCATGGGTAAGGAAGTGAAGCACTGAAACAAGAATATCCCATCACATTTGAGTTTCCTATCCAATATTTAGATGACAAGACTCAAATGAAAAAAACTCCATCCTCCGTCTTTCCCAATTTCCAAGGTATGGATAATGAGGATATATATACCTTTATTTTTGAATTTGATGTATTATGTCGAAGTTATGACTACTTCACATATTCCAAGAAGATTAAACTATTCCCAACCACTTTAAAAGAGACAACACTCCATTGGTTCATGGGGCTTGAGGGGAATTGATGTTGGAGAATTTCCCATCACCAATCAATCACTTTGAAAGGACCTAAGGAGGTCTTAGAATTTACTAAATGGATTGGGTTCCCTTAATTTTGAAGGGTTTATAATGTTTTCTAGTTTTAGAATTGTAGAGGAGAAACAATTCAATCATGATCATTGATTTCCCAAGATCAACGATTGAAAATCACATGTTTTTGGACCGGATTAAGTCTTGAAAGCCAGAAGAGATCATGACCCTTGATCATCATTGATCAACGATGGAGGTTTATTACAATTTCAAAGTCATAAATAGTTAGAATACATGGTTGAATACAAACTGTGATCAACGGTGAAGATCTACCTTGAGGGGGTAGATCAATGGTTCTTGAAGCAGAAACCTGACAAGTGATATGTCGTTGATTCATCATAATTTCACGATAACAATAGGGTTGTGAGAGGAAAGGATCATGATCATTGATAAAGAGAGATCTACGGTTGAGATCGATTGATGAGACCTAGTTGAAGTTAGTCTATTCGGAAGCTCCAAGGTAGGATGCTCCGGTGATGATACTCTGAGGGGGTTGATAATCCAATAAAGCTAAGGAAAGATTCAACAAATTGATGGTGAGGATTTGATAATAAGGAGAGATTGAAGGTTTATTCAAAAAAAATTGATGGCGAGGCTTGAATTTATTAATGGTGGCAATGTAATCAAGGTGACCCAGATCAATGGATCCAGAAGGAGGCACGTGACAATGTTCTATTGGAGAAAACATTTCGGAGTATTTCCAATTGGCTCAGAGCCTGAAATCATTGGAGTGATCCCTGTTCTTCAGGATCTGAAAGGTTTAGAGTGTTCCAAGTTCATGGGATTCAAAATGTTTTGTAGTTCCAACCGTCAGAGTGATAGATCTCCATCAGAGTCTAAATTTTCGAAGAGTTTTAACCCATTTGTATCGAGACAGTCCGATAAGAGGGAGTCTGAAAATGATCTAGCACTTGTTCATAGACCAATGTTATATGCATGAGGTGTTTAGGAATCACATTGGGATCGAGTTCAATGGTGTTTTAGCACTTTGATTCTGGCATACGAGATGAGTGGAGTTAGTGTTGAGTTTTAAAAAAAAACAATTGTGCATAATTATTAGAACCGTTAGTAGAGGTAAATATATAATCACTAAGAGAGTTCGTGATCAGGAGTAAGATCATTTGATTTGACCTACCCAAGATTAATATTGGGCATTCTTGATAATTGTGATTCTATGTAAGTAGGTTTTGACCTATATATAGGTTAATAATTTCACTTTCTATATTTTATTTACTTAGAAAAATTCTCAATCTATGGTGGGTTCATAACCCTTTTCCATCAAGTTCCACGTTACTCAAAATGCACTTTTATTCTCCGTTGTATCCATATTGCACCAAAACTTAGCCATTTCTTAAGATATTTTTTGGATGGAGGGTTCGTGGGTTGGTCTCATAATATTCACTCAATTTCATTCCTCTGCCATCACAAAATGCAACTTATGTTCCACTGTGCACGATTTTCATCAACACTTAATATTTTTCTCATACTCTTCACAGAACGACAGGTCCACGAGTGTGTAGCATTTCCCTGATTCATTCACTTGGCATAATCAAAAGTCTGTATGTATGCTCCATGGTACTTGGTCGTTATATTGATACATTACCTATCTCTTCGATGCTCAAATGCTTAGTCTCTTAAAAACCTTTAAACCGCAGACGTGAAGTTCATCTCACTACCTTGAAAAGTTATATTTCTTTTATTCATCTGTCCACCATCCTACACTTAGTCATATCTCGAACAATTTCATGAAGCTATGGGAGTTGAATTGTTCCACTCAATTCTTTGTATATATTTCTTTCCTCTGTTCCGCCGTGAATCCTCGTTTCTTGTCACACTCACCAAGAAACATTTAATGCATATCTTATGTGAAATGACGGATGGTTAAATAATAAATCATCATTATTAATGGTGTTTTCCTCGATACTCATCTCATAAATTCAAATTAAATTCACCAAATAATTATTTTGAAATAAGAGTTGTAGTGGTTAATATGAAAAAATAATTATTTTTCTATTTCAGAATTACTATGCATACTTTGCCAACCCTTAAGAACAATGGAGAAAATAAGAGAAAGCTTCTTTGGGGATACACTGAATACATTTGCAAGAGAGGACCCAAAATACCACTAGTCGAGAGCCTACATATAATATTCCGCATGACCACCTGAAGAAATGAATATTAATGATGTCTGGATATCAGGAATCGCCAAGGCAGGGTGCATTCTAAAAGTCTTTGATGCCAAAGAACTAGCAATGTGGTGTAGAGATAATTACTAGAAAGACCAAAGAATTATTAAATTGAAAGGACAGTCCCCATTCTCTCTATCGCCATCAAATTTCATCCATATGCCTAGGTTATCATAGCCGACAATAACCTTCAAGGTTGATGAAGCCAAGAATTTCATCAATACTAAAAACTATGACTAGGTTTTATTGCTGCAATTTCTTGAAGACTAGACGCCAATGTCGGAGGACTTATCAGTGATACATGTTAGTTAATTGAAGAAACCTTATAAATAAATGTCATGGATTCTTTCTAGATTACTTGGACATGAGCCAACTGATACTATTCCTCTTTTATCTCTCTATATTTTATATTATTCTATTCAAGGAAAGAGGATTTTTGATTGGTAAAAAATTATATATACTAAGATATCATTTCAATTATCAAATTCTAAGAAGGATAAGAAATTCTACATGTCTGCATATTTTTTTCTCTATTTTATATTTTTACACATTATAAGGATTGCATTTGTCAAGAAAGTTGATTTCAAGACCGACCCAGTTCACACATGGTATCTTACTCTGTTGAAGAAAAATGCGATGTACCATTTTTACGAAGTTTATGATTCATTTCTATATTCTTTCAAAAAAATTGGGTTTGGAGACAATACTTCAATATTTTCATTGGAGGTGACAACATTTTTATATAAAATGGGAAGTTTTAAATCAAATGAACAATATAGCATAATCAAAGTTTATTGCTCTCGAGAAGCCCCGATTTATCTTTTGTTTTATGAATTAGATATGATATTTATGGTAGAAGTATGTAGACAATACAAATTCTAGGATAATTTCTTTTATCAAAGGAAGGAAAGGAAATTCATTCCATTGACATGGAAATTTGGTGAGATTACATTGAAAAGTGCTTCAAAAATTGATGAATTTGCATCTTAATTCGACCAACATAATCTAAAATTGGAAAATCAAGTGAAGGGGTTTGACCCCCAACAATGTTTCATGAATCATATGGCCTCTGTAGGTTTCAGTGTGTCATACATAAACACTTATATACACGGAGAATATGAAAATGATGGAAACAACTATGAATAAGTATTAGTTGGAGATATTGAGACTATTGTCAGCACATCGACAACATGGAAGGGTTGTAAATGAAAGGAGTACAAAGTCTCAAAGTTCTTCTCAGAGAAGCAACACACCCAAGAAAATCCCCCAAATTGTGATGCAATAGAAACAAAAGTTCTTAATTAATAATTTAGGTGATGGTGATGATCCTGATCACCCCAAAAAGAATGTTGAAATACCTCACGAGTGTTTAAACATTGGTTGTCATTGATGTAAACCCTTGAAGAAGTCAGACAACCCCTAAGGTATGGCTATGGAATCTGTAGTTGTTTAAGGAAAAACGACATGAAGGACAATGTAAATGCAGGTAAATCATTCATGGATGGAAAATATGTATCATGCCATTTTTCGACGATATGTGGTATACCATGAAGTTCCTCACGGTTGAAGAGTTATGGCCTTGTAATGTTGGAGGACCCCAAAGAATGATCTAGAAGCCTCTAGAACGTTAACAAGATGTTACAAATCATTTATTAAGGGCAAAGTAGTTTCAAAATGAAATTAATTAAGGGTAAAGTGGTTGCAACAAGAGAGTGTGGGTTATACCTAAAATAAGAAAAAGGGGTAAAATAGTTACAAGCTAGCCCCTAAAGGAAGTCACTTCTAAAGTATAAATAAGACTTCAAGAGGATCTCATTAACACCTATTGAGAACATTGAATATCTCTGTTGTAAAGTTTTATGGGAAGGTACTATTGACATATATGAAGCCGCGAGTATGAGGCAATGAAGTTCAATGAAGAGACAAGTTGTAGGATCCAAAGGGACAAAGTTGAAATTATTGTTCTAGGTTTTTCCTGAGGCTATCCACGAGTTGTAGTGAAGGAAGAGCACAATCATCCATGATTTGTAGTGAAGGAAGAGCATGGACATCCACAAAGCTCAATGAAGGAAAACGTGGATGCACATAGAAGCACCAAAATCCATGAGTTGCGGAGATAGAAAGGTGCGAACTTCTGGGATCGATAGTGGGACAAAGCGTGAACATTCATGAGTTTACAAAGCATATGGTGGAGATCTGTTAAGGAAATTGAAGTTTATAATATCTAATCCATCAGTTCAGCTATAGTTTGAGAGGTATGATTTACTGTGTATGTTAGGGGTTATGTCCTATAGTAGTCCAACACAAAAATTTCTTAGTAGCACTTGAGTATTTGATTTGAAAGACATTCTTATGGATATTGGTATGATGGTTTGAGGCATAAGGGTTTGAGTGGTAACAGTTTATGAAGCATAGCAACAATGACAGGATATGGTAGTGACAGTGACAAATCAGGAACATGTTGATTGATTCAGTGGTAGTGAYATGTTGTCTACATTTATATTTCTAGGTGGTTGGATAGGGCAAGGAAAGGGGGTTGTATCCTACTTTCGATTGGTGCCATACAATTGAGGAGTTGGTGCTTCCTTCAGGTTGGAGCCTGAAAACTRGGGGGKTTTAGCTGGAAAATAAGGAATTTGGTGCTTCCCATGAATGTATTTCTTCTGACATATAAGAAAAGCATTCTGTGGTTTTTTCCCACATTGGGTTTCCATGTAAAATTATGGTGTACTGTGTATTTGTGGTTTCTTATTGTTCATGGTTAATTTATATTGTTTATGATACATTAAATGCTAATGTTAAACTATTGAATATTTATCATAAAGTTACAGAATACACATTGTGGTTAAAAGTTGAAATAAAGTTCTCATACTGATTCACCCTCCCTCTCAATATTCCAACAATCGGTATCAGAGCAGGTCCTTCAAGGAACAATTTAACTAGTGAAAGAAGATCATGGAATACTCTAAGATTGGAGCACCAAGGTTTGATGGATAGAACTATTCCTTTTTGAATAAAAGGATGGAAGCATTTTTACAGGCACAAGGATTTGATGTTTGGAAGTTAGTAGTAGATGGATATACAACACCAGCCACTCCCCCAACTGACAAAAATGGAAGGAAACTTAACAAAATAAATTCAAAGGAAAAAGGAACCATTCTGAGTAGTCTGGATAATTCAGTTTTTGTTAAGGTTATGCATTGAAAGACTGCAAAGGGGGGATAAACTTCAAAATATTTATGAAGGAGATGCCAAAGTTAAGGGAGCTAAGCTTCAAATCCTTAGAGTGAAATTTTAGCAATTGAAGATGAAGGAAGATGAATACATTTCAACCTAATTTCTATGAGTTGAAGAAACAATGAACACCATTAGAGAACTAGGAGAATAAGTTGATGAATCAATGATTGTTCAAAAGKTTCTAAGATCGCTTCCTATGAGATTTGATCCTAAAATATCAACCCTGGAAGAAAGAATTGATCTTGAAAGTTTGAGCATGGATGAGCTACATAGAATATTCAYAGCCTATGAAATGAGAATAGAACAAGATAACCCAGTCATGAAGGAAGAAATTTTCAAGGCATACAAGAAGATAAATAAGGAGAACAAGCCAAATCAAAACTAGATTCTAGTTGTAGCGACGATTCAGAGGAAGATCAAGAAGTAGAAAACTTCGAGAGAAAGTTGAAAATAGGAACTGAAAACTACAAAGGTATGCTTCCATTAAAATGTTTTAATTGTGATGGTATTGGTCATTTTTATTCTAAATGTCCTTATGCTAATAATAAAGGTAGTAATGAAGAAGAGTACCCTCAAAAGAAAAAGAAAAATCAAAAGGGAGATAATAGAAAGAACAAAAAGAAATTCTTCAAGAAAAATTTCCACTCAAAGGAATACAACTCTTCATCAAATGAGGATTATGATACTGAAAATGATTCATAAAGAGTACTCGTCATGGTAGTAGAAGATGATGAATAAGATTATGAAGAAAAAGGTGAAGTTGACCTCAGAGAAAAATTAATTAGTGCCATAGAAGAACTAGGGAAAGAAAGAATAAAATCAAGTCACTCAAGGAAAAGTTCAAGAAGATAGAAGGATATCAAAATTCCAAGTCCGAAGAAATTGATAAAATAATAAAAAAGTTAAAGATCCAGATAGAAGAAGAAAAAAGGATCAAAGAAACACTCAACAAACAATTAGAAGATAAAGAAAAGATGATTGAGATCTTGGAAGAATAAATAGTTACCCTAAGAAAAGACTTTCAGAAGAAAGATATGCAGAAGAATAGCACCAAAATATTGTATGAGATCATCATCAGTCAAAGGCCATACTATGATAGGTCTGGGCTAGGATAAAACCTGCAGACTGAGAAAGGTTCAATATATAAGACAACCGGACATGAAGCAGAAAAAAGAACCTATGCAGAAATAGTCAGAGGTACTCAAGAAGAAAATTGTAGAGGAATTGGACCACCTATAATATTCATAGAATAGAGCCAACAATCGACAACATATCAAGAAGAAGAAGGCTTCAGAAGAGAAACACCATTCAGAATATCCCCTACATCCAGGTATCAAACTATTTTTCTTGGTTTATGCTATTATTGTAACAATTTTGGTCACAAAGTTGCAAAATATAGAGCCTATGCCAAGAACATAAGTAACTATGAAGGCTATTAAAACAAAATTTATCCTAGAAAGTCACATGAAGCACATAACATAAATCACAACAGTTTTGGTTCACTAATTAATGAAATTGAGTGATACAAGTGCAAAAATTTTGGACACATGGCCAAAGATTGTAGACTGATTGTTCCTCCAAAGGAACCAAAGAAGAATAGAAAAAATCATAAACAAGAACCACAAAGGATATGGAGAAGAAAACAAGATCAATTCAACACTGAGGAATGCTCGCTTTCTTTACAAGCACAACACAAGAAAAATGGGTGGTGTGTTGACAATAGTTGTTCGAAGCATATGACAGGTGACAAGAAAAAGTTTCTAATTTTGAAGAAGGAACGAGATGGATCATCTGAATTTGGAAATGATAACTAAGCCAAAATAATAGGTAAAGGCACAATCAAGCTTGGGAGTAAAGATTCCAAGGAGGAAAATGTTCTATTGGTCAAATATATGAAGCAAAATTGGTAGCTATAGCTAGAAGAACCTCAAACAACATATATGTCTTGAATGAGATTGGAAAGAGAAAATGTTTCTTAGGAAAGGAAAATGAAAGTTGGATCTGGAACAAAAGGATGGATCACATGAAGGATGCATCACATGAACTTTGATAACCTTGTCAAAATCAGTAGAAAGGAAGCAATGAAAGAAATTCCTGATATCTCAAAGCCAAAAAATACTCTATGTGAGCATTGTCTACAAGGAAAACAAATAGGGACCAAGTTCAAATCAAAAGAGTACTCCATGACAAAACCATTAGATATTGTACACACTGATCTATGTGGACCTACAAAAAAAAAGGGATTAAATGGTGAACATTATTTTAAGATACTAGTGGATGACTACACAAGAATGATTACAATTTTCTTTCTCAGGAAGAAGTTAGAGGTTTTCGAACACTTCAAGATATATAAAAAAATGGTTGAAACCAAGATGGATTTGAAAATCAAGTGTTTAAGATCAGATAACGATGGAGAGTTCACATCAAAGGAATTTATGGATTTATTTGGTGAACATGGAATAAAAAGATAATTCTAAGTAGCCAGGACACCTCAACAGAATGGAGTTGTTGAAAGAAAGAACATAATAGTACAGTAAATGGCTAGAACCATGTTGAAACATTCCAAGTTGAGTGACATATTTTGGGAATAGGAAGTACATACAACAATTCATATACTGAACAAAGGAATTACCAAATGATCCATATGGATTTCGGTGGCCTCCCACTTATTCCAACTGGCTTATTTTGGCAATATTCCAGTTTGGAACTTTTTTCCTAGTTTTTGGGTCCCCAACTTCTGGGGTCATTTTGAGGCCCTAAACAACATTTTTGGGGCTCGCCAGAGATAGAATATAAACAAATTCAAATTATGATGACACCATGTGTATTCCTCGAATATACCTTTCCAATGGCTATCGTCTGCCTAAAACGAATATCGTATGCAAAATTTATGACCCTAGGAAGTTGATGTACTAACTTACCCCAACGTGGCCCACATGAATTTTGGCACTTCGTCTCCTAGGGTTAGGTATTTGAATGTATAGGGTTTGGGAATTCCTGTTTATTGTAAAAAGTCTTGGAGAGCCTCATTGTAATCATCTTCTTGTGAATGAGCGCAACTGTCACATCTGTTCTCAGAGATAAGTCGTCACCATTCTAGCAAGCTTGTTTTCAGTCTTCATTTTACAGTTTCAACATATTTCCTTATTGAATAGAAACCAGTTTTATTGTATCTCTATTATTGTTCCTTGTGTTTCTGTGTTAAAAATAATACTAATCTGCATTCATTTTCTTCTTCTCATAAAATCAGGATCAATGGTATTAGAGCGGTCTTCTCCTTGTCATTTTTAATGCATGTCCCCAATGAGGTCAGGGTACAAAGAATTGGGTCTCGAGTTTGTTTCTCTTGAGGATAAAATCTCTCACATGCCCAAGAGACTTCTCATGGTGTGGGAAAAGAAATAAAATGGGATAATAGATCCTTTCAAAGTGTTTCTTGAGGAAGCCCTCATGCAACATAGGAACAAGATTATGGGTAGTTTTGTGAAAATCCTTTGGCGGCTACCCACAGGCAATGCATCTTCCTCGAGCGGAGGTGTTGCCCCCTTCAAGGTAAAAATAAATTTTATATTCCTATATTTGAAGGTCATATAGACGCAGATGTTGTAGAAATTCTTTTGAATCTACTAGAAGGGCATTTTTATGTCCATAACTTTTCGAATAGAGAAAAGATTACTTTACGCTCCTCAAAGTCATTCCCCATGTCAAATATTGGTGGGAAAATTTCCATCAGAAAAATGAAACATATGAACCCTCATTATTTATAATCACGGCCACCTCAGACTCCTTCAGGGATGATATTAAAGAACAATACTACCCTGTTGGAAGTTATTACGACCTGTATACAAAATGGACCACACTGCAGTGGGAAAGAGAGAAGGAAATGCCATAGTTTACAAATGTCTTCCATACCTTGCCCACCAAGATTGGTATCAAATATTATGAGCGACATATGGTGCTCAAGTATCATGGTGGTCTTCATAGATACATCTAGGCCGAAATGGATTTTCTGGACATCTCGTCCTTGGGTGTGACCTATCAATATGTCGTCAAAATCAAGCAGAATATCAAACAAAAGACACATCAATTTGGGCCTAGAAACCCATCACAGCAAAATAAATGCATCCCCAACCTACAGAACAAAGGACAGAGCAAATATGGATATCCTCAAGACAACCAGGATAAGCTAAAAACAAAGAATGACATCGAAAAAAACAAAGAAAGATACCGAGAAGTGGTGCGACTTTTATAAGAGTCCCTGGCATAAGACTGTCAATTTCTGCTCAAAGCAATCGTCGGTGGCTGAGGTGAAAGCCTTTGAATTAGATGTGGGCTTCGAATATGATTTAGAACCAGAAAGGGGGAGACGGATCTTGACATGGAACCTAGTTCCACCGTTGCTACCAATAATATCTAGCCCGATGAACCAGACGATCCATAGGAAGGAGAGCGCATATTTCATTCACATATGTGGGTGAAAGGAAACCCAATGCACTTCATCATTGATAGCAATAGCTAAAAGAACCTCATATTAGTAGAGGTCATCAAGAGGCTAGCCCCGCCGATAACATCTCACCCACAAATCTACATGATTGGACGACTCCATCAAGGAAGTGATATCCATGTCAGCGAATTGTGTCTCCTGTCGTACGATATCAAGCCCTTGAAAGATGAGGTATTGTGTGATGTTTATCCTTTCAAAGTTTGTAATGTTATTTTGGGCCAACCTTATTTATGGAAAATTCATGTTGTATATGAGTCTAGGCCTTGCAATGTTATTATTACCTTGAATAGGAAATTGTACAAGATACCCGAGGTAGTCCCACCTAGTGTTATTTCC
>SNQJ01S0044407.1:97383-131170 GCA_010110895.2 Picea sitchensis | reverse complement strand
TTTTTATGTCCATAACTTTTCGAATAGAGAAAAGATTACTTTACGCTCCTCAAAGTCATTCCCCATGTCAAATATTGGTGGGAAAATTTCCATCAGAAAAATGAAACATATGAACCCTCATTATTTATAATCACGGCCACCTCGGACTCCTTCAGGGATGATATTAAAGAACAATACTACCCTGTTGGAAGTTATGACGACCTGTATACAAAATGGACCACACTGCAGTGGGAAAGAGAGAAGGCAATGCCATAGTTTACAAATGTCTTCCATACCTTTCCCACCAAGATTGGTATCAAATATTATGAGCGACATATGGTGCTCAAGTATCATGGTGGTCTTCATAGATACATATAGGCCGAAATGGATTTTCTGGACATCTCGTCCTTGGGTGTGACCTATCAATATGTCGTCAAAATCAAGCAGAATCTCAAACAAAAGACACATCAATTTGGGCCTAGGAACCCATCACAGCAAAATAAATGCATCCCCAACCTGCAGAACAAAGGACAGAGCAAATATGGATATCCTCAGGACAACCAGGATAAGCTAAAAACAAAGAATGACATCGAAAAAAACAAAGAAAGATACCGAGAAGTGGTGCGACTTTTATAAGAGTCCCTGGCATAAGACTGTCAATTTCTGCTCAAAGCAATCGTCGATGGCTGAGGTGAAAGCCTTTGAATTAGATGTGGGCTTCGAATATGATTTAGAACCAGAAAGGGGGAGACGGATCTTGACATGGAACCTAGTTCCACCGTTGCTACCAATAATATCTAGCCCGATGAACCAGACAATCCATAGGAAGGAGAGCGCATATTTCATTCACATATGTGGGTGAAAGGAAACCCAATGCACTTCATCATTGATAGCAATAGCTAAAAGAACCTCATATTAGTAGAGGTCATCAAGAGGCTAGCCCCACCGATAACATCTCACCCACAAATCTACACGATTGGACGACTCCATCAAGGAAGTGATATCCATGTCAGCGAATTGTGTCTCCTGTCGTACGATATCAAGCCCTTGAAAGATGAGGTATTGTGTGATGTTTATCCTCTCAAAGTTTGTAATGTTATTTTGGGCCAACCTTATTTATGGAAAATTCATGTTGTATATGAGTCTAGGCCTTGCAATGTTATTATTACCTTGAATAGGAAATTGTACAAGATACCCGAGGTAGTCCCACCTAGTGTTATTTCCTTGATATCTACCAAGCAATGTAAGGAGGTCATCTCTTAGACCGGGAATTTTATCTTCTTCATGATTCTCTCTCAGAGTGAGAGAAATATTGTAGCCACATCCAGGACCTACGTGGCCAAACTATCCACATAGCAGAAGCAAGTGGAAAACATCATGGAAGAATACACAGATATCTTCTCCACACTTATCAGGGTACCTATGAACTGTCAAGTCAAGCATCCCATCAATATGAACCCCAACACACCGCTTCCCAATGGGCCATTCTACCATCGCTCTCTGTTAGAAAATGAGGAGATCAAGCGACAGATCCAAGAAATTATCCACAAGGTGTAAATCTTTCCTATCTCATTGCCTCGTGGGAGCCCAATCACGCTGGTGCAGAAGAAAGACGGGACCTGGTGACTCTGCATTGATTATCGAGCCCTAAATAAAATAATAGTCAGGAATCGGTACCCGATTCCCAGAATCAAAGATATCCTTGATCAACTCAAGGGGACCAAATACTTAAATAATATTTATTTGAAGTCTGGATACCACCAGGTCCCAATAGAACAGAAAGATGTATGGAAGATAACCTTCGATTCAAAAGAAGGTTTTTTTGAATGGTTGGTCATGCCCTTTGGTTTGACAAATGCTCCAACAAATTTCATGATGATGATGGACGATATCATGTGACCTTTCACCAATACTTTTGTAGTGGTGTATCTRGATGAGATCCTCATATACAACAATACTTGGGCGGAACACTTGCAKCATATTCAACAGGTTMTGCACATCCTACGGTAGCATAAGYTATATGCCAACTTGGAAAAATTCTCCTTCGGCATGGACAAGGTCCAATACCTAGGCTACACCATTGATMAACATGGTGTGCATCAKGATCCAAYGAATATCCATGTCATTCGTGACTAGCCAGCCCCAACCACACTCATTGAGATTCAGAGMTTCTTGGGSCTTTCCAATTTCTACTGCAGGTTCGTATTGGGATTCTACCATATTGCATGAGACCTCAGCCATGTAACTAGGGGTGGTGGTAAGGAAATATTTGTGTGGGGAATGTCCCAACAACAAGCGTTCGATGATTTAAAGTAGYGYTTTTTCTCAGCCCCAATACTTTCATTACTAGACCTGCAACAACCCTTTGATATTGAGATAKATGCTTCATACTATGGTGTGGGTGCATTTCTCACTCAACATGACCACTCCATGGCCTATCATAGTGAGACACTATCATATGCCATCCATAAGTACCCTACTTATGACAAAGAAATGTACTCCATTTTAGAAGCCTGCCTCCAATGGATACATTACATTATTGGGAAGGAGACATTCATCCACATTGATCATAAGCCACTGCAGTTCACGTAGACACAAGGAAAATTTTAGAATGATCACCATCAAAAGTGGTACACATACTTGTAGAAGTTCCACCTCAACATCAAGTATAAACAAGATGCACCAATCAAGTCATTGATTGCCTCAGCTGACCTCCTATCATGGCACTCACCATGGTGCTAGAATTTGTGACCACGACACCTCTAGATGGCCCCAACTCAATGAGACAAACCCTGACTTTTCCACCACCTACTAAATGTTGGGTGCAAACTGAATTATTGCTAATTTCCATATTCAGGACAGAATGTTGTGCCATCTAGGTCATATCTTCTTTCCATCAAGAAAGTGAGAAAAGATGATTTGGGAATCCCACTATAGTCGGGTGGCAGGACACTTCAACATCAAGAACACAATGGAAGTGTTGCAAAAAAATTTCTACTGGATGAAACTTCGACAAGATGTCAGCAAGTATATCAGGTCCTGCACTACCTACATTATTTCCAAACCGACCACTAAGAAATAGGTCCTATTCAGCCCTCTTCCTAATTATGACAGGCCATGGAAATCCATCTCAATGGACTACATGTCAGTCCTCCCTTCTGCCCCGAGGGGAAATAACTAGGTTTTTGTGGTTTTTGATCGCCTTTCCAAGATGGCGATTCTAGCCTCCTGCAAGAATAACATCGCAATAGAGGCCACTGCTAAGATCTTCTTTGAACAAGTCTATGTACGTTTTTGAATCCCACAGACCATTGTCTCATATAGGGACATTCGTTTCCTCAACACATTCTGGTCAAGCCTCTAGTCACTGCTGGACACCAAGCTCACCAAGTCCACTGCCTTCTACCCCCAAACAGATGGCCAAACTGAGGTCGTCAATCGAGTGATAGTGCATATCCTATGTATGTACAATTACAAGCACCCCTTCACATGGGATGAGAGTCTTCCCTATGTTCAACATAGCTACAACCGAGCCCTACATAGCTCAACCAACCACATCCCCTTTTAGGTGGGATTGGGATTCCAACTATTGGATCCCATGGATGTTGCACTACCCCTTGCGACCACCCCGACAGAATCATCATCTTCTCCAACTGAAGCTTGAAAATCCACCTGGTTCATTGAGAATATCCAACAAATATTCCAATAGGTTCAGGATATTTTATAGAAGTCCAATTCCAAGTACACGCATCACCATGATCAACACCAGGTGCCACATAAGTTTTAAGTGGGAGACAAAGTTTGGTTGCACTTGTAGAAAGAACGCCTTACAGGGCCCCATCAAAAGCTTCACCCACTTTTCTATGGACCTTACACCATCACCAAGGTTGTGGATGACAATGCTTTCGAGCTCAACATCCCCCCTTTCCTTTTCGTGCACCTAGTGTTCAACGTGGATCACCTTCGACCTTATTTCCCACCATTATTGGACACCTCATAGATAAAAAACAATAATTGACACCAACATAGATCAACCCTAACTACATGCAGTATGAATCCAATGATCATATTGTGGACACACAAGTCAAGGGCACTCACCAACAAAGGATCCAACTTTATCGAGTTGTCAAAGCAGGGCATCTCTTGCACCAATGAAAGTGGCTCACCCAGGGCCAAATTCAACAGAAATTTCCTCATAGGATGGGGGAACTCAATGAAATGGAGACAATTTCTTCATAAGGGGGGAGTATTGATCCAGAAGGATATCTATGCCCTCCCACCTATTCCAACTGGCTCATTTTGGCAGTTTTCTAGTTTGGCAGTTTTTTCCTAGTTTTCAGGTCGCTCACTTCTCCAGATGTTTTGAGGCCCTAAACAACATTTTTAGGGCTCGCCACAGTTAGACTACAGACAAAGTATAAGTACGATGGAAACATGTGGATTCCTTGGATATACCTTTCCAACAGGATATCATGCACCTAAAACGGAGATCGTATGCAAAAGTTACAACCCCGGGAAGTTGATGTACTAACTTACCCCACATGACTTTTGGCGCTTCTTATCTTAGGGTTAGGTATTTGGATGTATAGGGTTTTGGCATTCCTGTTTATTGTAAAAATTCCTAGAGAGCCTCATAGTAATCATCTTCTTGCAAATGAGCGCAATTGTCACATCTCTTCTCAGAGATAAGCCACCACCATTCTAGCAAGCTTGTTTTTAGTCTACATTTTACAGTTTTGGCATATTTCCTTATTGAATAGAAACAAGTTTTATTGTGTCTTTGTTATTGTTCCTTGTTCTTCTGTGTTAAACATAATAATAATATGTATTCATTTTGTTCTTCTCACAAAATATGGATCATCATAAGTAACAATGATAATACTCCCTACGTGTTATGGAAAGGAAGACCGACAAATGTGAAGCATTTCAGAGTATTTGGAAGAAATTGTTATATCAAAAGAGAACATGACAAGATTGGAAAATTTGACTCTCGATTTGACAAAGGCATAATAGTTGCATATTCAAGAAAAACAAAAGCATGTAAATGCTTCAGTCCAAGAATAAAACAAATTGTGGAAAGCATCAATGTAATGATTGATAAGATAGATGTACAAAAGTAAAAAGAAGGAAGCAAAGACTTAGAAGAGAAGGATGAAGAGGAATATCTAAATAAGAAGAGAAGCCAGAAGTAGAATAAGGGGAAGATGAAAACAAAATACCTCCTAATACACCTAGCCGGCGAGTACAGGAAAATCATCCACCATAACATATTATTGGGAATAGAGATGTAGGAGTTGAAACTAGAAAAAGACTAATTTCACCATAAAAACAACACCTAGCATTGTTATCTATAGTTGAACCAATAAGTTTTGAAGAAGCCAGAAAGGATGAACATTGGATAAAGGCTATAGATGAAGAATTGGATCAGATAGAGAAGAATGACACATGTGAATTGGTTCCTAGACTGAAATACAAGAACGTGATTGACACAAAATGGGTATTTCGGAACAAGCTGAATAAGAGCGTTCAGGTAAACAAAAAAAAAAACAAGGCTACTATGCAAAGGATATGCCCAGGTTGAGGGAATAGAATTCAAAGTAACTTTTTCCTCGGTTTCCAGAATGGAAGCAATTAGATTAATCTTGGCTTATGCGTGTTCAAAGAAGATCAAGGTATTTAAAGTAACAAGGGTTCAGGAAAGGTAATGCAGACAATAATCCCTACATAAAGGTAAATCAACATAGCATATTAATAATTGAATTTTATGATGATGACATTATTTTTGGAAGGGATGATGAGAGGACTAGTCAGAAGTTTGGCAAAGACATGAAGAATGAGTTCGAAATGTCTTTGCTTGGTGAGTTGACTTTCATTTTGGGACTTCAAATATATCAGCATGGTACATGTATATTTATTTCACATACCAAGTATATCAAAGAAATGATAAAATGATTTGGAATGGAATATTGTAAACCTGTAAGTACTCCTATGCAAACTAGTTGCAAGTTGAGAATAGAATATGAATCCAAGGATGCAGATCAAAGATTCTACAGATCAATGATTGGAATCTTAATCTATGTGATTTCATCAAGACCGGATGTGATGCAAGCAATTGGACATGTAGAAATATTTCAAGAAGCACCAAAGGAACCACATGTTATGGAAATAACGAGAATATTTAGATATCTCAAAGAAACAAAATATCATGGATTATGGTTTCCAAAAGGAAATGAACTATCTCTAGTTGCTTATATAGATTCATATTGGGATGGAAGCATTGATGAAAAAATAAGTACAAGTGGAGAAGATTTTTATTTGGGTGAGTGTTTGGTATTCTGTTTAAACAAGAAGTAGTCATCATTATCATTGGCTACAATAGAAGCATAATACATTGCAACAACAACGTGTTGTACTCAAGTTCTCTAGATGAAACAAAATTTGTAGGATATACAGGTGGACTATGATGATCCCATTTCAATACTTTGTGATAACACCGGTGCTATTAGTGTCTCAAATAATTTGGTGATGCATTCCAAGATGAAACACATTCCGATCAAGTATCACTTTCTACAGGAACAAGCTGCAGAGAAGAACATCAAGCTAGAGTACATTCGGACAAAAGAGAAGATTGCAGATATATTCACTAAACCTCTTCTGAGGGATACGTTTGAGTATCTTCGACAAAGACTTGGACTAGTTTCTGCCCCACAGTGAACTTCACAGTATCAAGCACAATAGGATAGGGGGAGAGAATAAGTAAATATGACAAGTCATGAAGACTTGAAGTCAATAATTTTTTAATTCTTTTCATATATGAAGTTAATTTACATGAGAAAGCATCATGAAGACAAAATGTAAGTAGAAAAATATGAAGAGTGAAGATAGGGGGAGAAACCCCAAGAAGAGTGCAAACAGGGGGAGCATCCTGATGAAGAGTTCAAATAGGGGGAACAACCCCAAGCTGAGTTCATACAAGGGGATCATCCCCAAGGAAAGTTGTCCTTTTCCATTGATGTCAAAGGGGGAGGGAATGAGTAGATGTAGGGAAATAGAGAGAAATGTCATAGGTACAAAGACATAGGGAGCGATGGTCACAAAGGGAGAATAAGAATAAATGTATATGTTTCCATGCCATCAGTGTTGAGGTATTGCATTAGAGTGTTGTCATCAATGCCAAAGGGGGAGATTTTTTAAATATTGGTTGTCATTGATGTCAACCCTTGAAGAAGTCAGGAATCCTTGAAGGTATGGTTATGGAACCCATAGTTGTTCGAGAAAAGAGGACATTAAGGAAAGTGTAAATGAAGGTAAATCATTCATGGATGGACAATATGTATCATGTTGTTTCCGATGATATGTGGTATGCCACATGGTTTCTCACGGTTGAGGAGTTATGGCCTTGTAAAGTTGGAGGACCCTAAAGAATGATATAGAAGCCCCTAGAAGGTCAACACGAAGTTGCAGTTCATTTATTAAGGGTAAAGTAGTTGCAAAAATAATTTAATTATGGGTAAAGTTGTTACAAAAAGAGACTATGGGTTATCCCTAAAATAAGAAAAAGGGGTAAAACAATTACAAGCTAGCCCCTAAAGGAATTTAGTTGGAAAGTATAAATAAGACTTCAACATGCTCTCATTAACCCCTATTGAGCACATTAAATATATATGTTGTAAACTATTATGGGTAGGTACTATTGACATATCTGAAGCAACAAAGTTCAATGAAGAGAGAAGTTGCAGGAGTTGAAGAGATGAAGTTGAACTTACTGTTCTAGGTTTTTCCTGATGCTATTTGTGAGTTCCAGTGAAGGAAGAGTGTGGACATCCATGAGTTGCAGTGAAGGAAGAGTGAAAACATCTGTAGAGCTCAGTGAAGGAAAACACAGATGCACACAAAAGCACATAAATCCACGAGTTGCAGAGATAACATAGCATGGATATTCGCGAGCCATAGTGGGACAAAGGGCGAACATCCATGAGTTTATAAAGCACATGACACTTATATTTTAAGGAAAGTGAAGTTCATAATATCTAATCCATCAGGTCAACTATAGTTTGAGAGGTATGATGTACTTTGTATGTTAAGGGTTTTGTTTTTTAGTAGTCTAACACATAAATGTCTTAGTAGCTCATGAGTATTTGATTTGAACTACATTCTTGTGGATCTTGGTATGAGGGTTTGAGGCATAAGGGTTTGAGTGGTAACAATTGATGAAGCATATCAACAGTGAATGGATATGGTAGTGACAATGATCGATTAGTAATAGGTTGATTGATTTAGTGGTAGTGACTAGTTGTCTACATTTATATTTATGGGTGGTTGGAAAGGGAAAGGAAAGGGGTTTGTAACCTACTTCTAGTTGGTGCTAGAGATTTAGAGTGTTGGTGCTTCCTTCAGGTTGGATCTTGAAAACTAAGGGGTTGTATCCTCCTTCCAATTGTATCTGGAAAATAAGGAATTCGGTGCTTCCTATGAATGTATTTCTTCTGATATATAAGAAAATCATTCTGTGGTTTTTTCCCACATTGGGTTTCCATGTAAGATTCTGGTGTACTATGTATTTGTGGTTTCTTATTGTTCATGGTTTATTTATACTACTGATGATACATTAAATGATAATGTTAAACTTTTATATTCTACTCATAAATTTAAAGAATACACATTGTGGTTAAAAGTTGAAATAAAGTGCTCATACTGATTCAAACTTTGCTCTTAATATTCCAACAAGTTAACAATAACTGGTAAGAGAAAAATTCATACTTATCAATAGGTAGTAAAGGAGGTCATACCTGATGAGGATGTTGTTCTTGAATACATGGATATGGATGCAAATATTGAGGATATAGAGTTTCCATATGATGAGAAAAGGGTTCAATAAAACAAAGAAGTGCCAATAGAATTGGAGACTCAAGAGGCAATATTTTATGAAGAAGAATTTGTAACCCTTCATAGAACATTATTTGAAAAATATTTAAAGAAGTTAGTCCTTCAACGAGTAAATTGAAAAAGAAAAAGAGTCCAAGTAAAAGATACATATTTTTACCTGAATGGAGTCCCACCATCACGAGTTGCCAAGATTCATAAAGTTACCAATGACTCTTTGGAAGTATCAATTGATGAAATGGAAGGAAAAAATGCAAGGCTCAAAGAAAGGATTAAATAATTGGAATGTAATTTAATTCCACCTCCTATTTGTGCAAGTCCAATTTATACTATTCAACTTGGGAGAAATCCCTAAAGAACACTCGAGTCAAGTTTGAAGTTGAAAGGAACATCAAGTCTTTTGGCTGCACTTAGACAATTTGTTGGAGAAAATATAAAAAAAAATAATATCCCTTGTTTTAGAGGCATGAGATGTAGGGAATAATATTATTTCTTTTAGTTCCAGGCTAACCAATTTGAGAGAATATATCCAAGATGACTTTAATAATGAATAAGGTTTCTATAAGGATGTTGTTATCACATTTATCTTAAAAGTTTCTGGTATGACCGAATTAAAAAAAAAAAAAAAGAGGACCTACCTTCCCCCACTCGAATAAAATAACCAAAAGGTTGTTGGATAAAAAAAGGTAAAGGTATTGAATGAAATATTGGATGATTGTGATTCCTTGATTGTCAAAAAGGAATATTTGTATCACAAATTTATTGAAATAGACTTGGAAAGAACTACAGGGAAGTCCAAGACCCAAATTTAATTTTAAATTCTATATTTATGATAATGCAATAGTTTGAGGAACACATAGAAATATTAAAGAGTTTATCAGCTAGAAAATTTAATAGTATGATCAAGTATATTGAAAATAAAATTGAAAGTTGGTTGGTAAATTATTTAAATAAAAATGAATATATTGAAGAAACACTCCACCAAATTTCGTTTGAATTAAGAGAATTAGAAGGAACAATATTTGATATCAAAATTAGAGAAGAAATAAATGTTGCACCAATGAAAGAATATATTGAAAATTGGTTAAAACAATCCCTAATAAAGATAATCGAAGAAGATCAGTTAGGGGAAGTTGGAACTGGTCGTGCAACCACAAAAAGAGATGATACAAGAGGGACGTCAACAAGCAAATGAGCGAGAGAGATTCCATCACAATGAGTAACATAGATCACATTCTTCCCAATTCATTTCTCTTCATGTTCAAAAAGTCATCCGGTTGTGTTTTATCAATCCCAAGAAAAGCATAACCGATTTTATGATCCTTTTCTATTTTTCTTCTTTTCAGGTCCAACCTTGTTCATATTTCATGTATTTATATTATGGTCCATGAGAGCCTGATCCTAGTCCAAATTTGGACGAATGATTTTTTGATTCTAAGACTATCAAAGACTATTATTTTTTGAGAAATCCCATAGAACTAATTTGGGGATAAACTTTAATTATATATTTTAAACTTTGATTTTTGAGTATTAGATATTTAAAGTTTTTCCTATAATATTCTCCTTTGTTATCAATGAAAAGATTGTTGGAATACTAAGAGGGGGAGCAGGGTGAATCAATATTATGCAATACTCTACAAATTTTAATCAAAACATGTAATCATTAAATTTATCAACAATATATCATCAATATATCATGAGTAGTATCAATCAATAGAGAATAACAAATAACCATAGATACATAGTACACCAGAATTTATGTCAAAACCGAAATGGGAGAAAACCAAAAAATGCTTTCTTATATGTCAAAGATTACATTCATAGGAAGCACCAACTTCCAATTTCTATAGCACCAACTGGAAGGAGGTACCAATCCCTTGATTTGTAGGAACCAAACTAAAGGAATTTACAACTCCCTGAATTCTCAATATCCAACTTAAAGGAGGCTATGACCCCCTGATTTACAAGCTCCAACCTTAAGGAAGATCCAAATCCTTGTGTTATTTGGCACCAACCGGAAGGAATCTACTACCCCCTTTCCTTGCCTCATCCTTATACCCTGAAATATAAGTGTATACTTAAACTATCACTACCATTGATCAACCTGTAACTGTCACTCTCATTGATACATCAATCTGTCACCATCATTGTCACATCAACCTGTAACTGGTGATAAAAAAATCATTGAACCTATCACTGTCTCTATCATTGTCTCTGTCACTTTATTTTTCACTTTCTCTATCACTAATATACCATCATCAAACAACTATAACTAGATCCACGCACATGGATACCAAAACCATCACCATACCATGTACATCAACCATGTACTAGAACTTGTACCATAACATGTACCCAAACCATATACCATATCACTCGTGATATGTCTCAATCATGCCATACACTATATACGAAATATATAATCCAATGTATCCAAGATATGCCTCAAGCATATACCATAGATTAAACCATATACCAAGTATCCAAGATGTGCCAATGTCTCAACAATATACCTCAAGTATGCACCATAAAAACAAAGATCATAAACCAATTATATGACTAAAATATGCCAATATCACAAAGATGTGCCTCTATCAATTAAACATAACAACCATACACACTGTACCAAGGATATGTCTCAAGAATGTATCAAGGTCACCAAGACATGAACCTTAACCAAGGGAATCCAAGACATGCCTTAAGCATGTGCCATACCATCCATGATACAAGTCTAAAAAAAGTCATAAAATACATATCTTTACTCATGAATAATACCTGGTGCATATTATCTCTAACCAACAAACGAACATGGTGCATATCATATTCAACAAACAAGAGTGTTAGTGGGAAAATTCCCCTATAACTGTACCAGGGTTTAAGATATAGACAGAGAGAATGACCGTATAAAAGTTAATCTAGTTCCTACTCTACCCAAAACATACCAAAATAAATGAACAGAAAGTAGTAGAAGAGAATATCAGTAACTATACCTTTTATCCCATGTCTGGTGATGATCTCCTCAATCTCTATAGTTCCAAAGACTGCAAGTCTCCTCCCAAGGTTGACATACATCCAAAACTAGGAAAAAAAGGACTACAAGCATGATATTTCTATTCATAAATTAGGGTTAGATATCAAATGTCACATCTAAATCAAAGAGAAGACATAAAACATCATGATTTGGGATAGGGAAAAGAGATTCTTTTATTCATCAAACAAAGACTGAAACTTAAAATCCTTGCTGGCCACCGTTCCGCGAACCTAATCTGGGATCCTCCTTACAATGCTCCAAGTACACCTTCAATAGGATTTTTCTCACAATCAACTTATCTCCTCAAGGAAAGGGAATGGATTGAATGGAAGAAAAGGGGTTGAAAAGGGAATGTTGAGGAAGTAACTCACAAAAGATTGAAAATGCTTGGGCAAGGAATGAAGATGGAAAATGGATAGAGTTTCACCGTTGTAGTGCTTGGTTATGAAATGAGACCCCAACAACTTATTTTATAGGACAAAGGGATGTTTATTTGGTTGGGAGACAGGCTATAGAAGGTGAATTGGCTAGGAAACCTCCAATAGCCCGTGAATTCCACCGAGTTCCTTACAACTTTTTAATTTTTTCAACTTTGGATTTATACACGGGTTGTGTATTGTGTAGCAAGAATATGCACATGGGATGTCTAACATGTAGTAGGTGTATGTACGCGGGCTGTACTGGGGCAGCGCACGTACATGCTCTAAACATTGATTTTTTAAGTAGAGATTCTCAACAATGATTTGGAAAATTATGCAAGTAAGAGGGCCAATGCCATGTATGCATGAGTAGTGAATTTTAGGGATATAAAAGATGCCCCCTAATGTATGAGGTCAGAAAATAAATTGATGGCCGAAATACATTACAACATCTTCATCAATACACAAAATTGAGTGAGCCTAGGACCAGAGTTCGGGAGGTGTCATCTGCAAAACAAAAATTGTCTCTCTTAGGCGAGCATACCCATGCTCGAGATGAATTGAATCATGCCTTCCAATAAAATACAATGAAGATCGATCTCATATAACTATATAAAGTGTAGCCGCGAGAAATACATAGTGGATCTACATCTCAAAATCAGTCGAAGATATATAAGTACAATATGCATCTTCAAGAAGCTAATGACGCTTGTAGTTGGACATGAAATATTCATAGCTCGAGAAACCACTTTAAGATATTCAAAACTTAGGGAGGAGTACAATGGGAGTGTAGGATTCACTACTCTCAGGTATTCGACAATCCGTCGAGAAAATACTAGAATATCTCGATGATCAGGTAGAGAAATTCGTCGATTTTGAATATGGACTTGAATAGACTCTTGGGAAGGATGACATATGAAAGTCAAGAAACAGACTATAGAAAGGCCAACTCAGGTTGGGTAAAAATTCCCTTGGACAAAAGTAAGAAATATTATCAGACTCGGGAAGCATGACATTGACATAAGTTTGTGATGCAGGAGGCAACTCAAACTCTCCATATGTTTGGAAGAGTAACCAAACAGAGGAGGACACAACTCTATGTACCAAGGAAGCTTCCTAAGGTCATAATAGATCTCAATGCTTTATGAACAAACGAAAGGATGTGCTTTGTCCAAGGGCGACTATCTTTGCTGCCAAAAAAATAATGTATATTTCCCGTCCCCTCTTTTTGGAATATTTCATTTTTTGTCTTTTTCAATTTTTAAAGAGCTTGAAAAAGAATAAAGGAATTCTATGCTTCAAAGGAGGAATGAGTGTCATGAGCAATAAAAATGGTTCCAAGCGCATGGAACATACTAATGCTCAGGAAAGGAGACAAGTGTAGGATAAGGACACTCGAGGAAAATTCCTACATGGGTCAAAGTGTCAGATCGCAGGGGCAAGAACTTTTGCAAGGCTTGCGTAGAAGGAATGCTTCAAAGGTTCAGTTGAGAGAAAAATGGA
This sequence comes from Picea sitchensis, assembly GCA_010110895.2. NCBI lineage: Eukaryota > Viridiplantae > Streptophyta > Pinopsida > Pinales > Pinaceae > Picea > Picea sitchensis. The sequence continues at coordinate 117,355 of SNQJ01S0044407.1, read as the reverse complement.
GTCAGCATTAGGCCAAAGATGCAAATATGAGACCTGCAATGAGATTAAGAAAGACATAGTGAGACACCTTCTATGTAATGTTTTACGAGCCTGGAGAAGGTAAGATCGATAGTTTTTTCACATTTAGAGAGTTTGAAAAAATGCAAAAAGAAGACTATCAAGAGTACCATTTTCAGAGTTAGTCTAGTCGGTTCGAAAAAGGGTTAAACTTGCACTAAAAAGATGTCTATTCAAAATCATTTTAACGAGTGAAAAAGACAAGATCACTCGACAATATTTTCAATTTTAAGGAGTCTGAAAAGAGATTAACTATGGACTCACAACATTTTTTCTAAGTTTAGTCTCCTTAGCCTGAAAAAGTATAAAAGTAACTAAGGAGAACTCTCCTGGTGAGATGAATCTCCCGAGTTGTACCTTTTTTCGCTATAATCTATTGGCTGGAAAAAGGGTTAAACTCATGCCAATAGATGTTTTTCTAGACCAATTTAACGAGTGTGAAGGAACAAGGTCACTCGACGATCTTATCAATTTTAGGGAGTTTGAAAAGATATTAACTATGGACTCTGGGGGGGTTCCTTTTTCGTAAGTAATCTCCAAGGCCCGAAAAATTTGATAAACCAAAACCAAGGAGAATGTTCCTTTTTCGAATATTTAGTCCCTTAGGCCTGAAAAAGGGTTAAACTTATGCCTGAGAATACTCTTCTAGTGAACCGAATTTCCTAGAGCATACCTTTATTCATAAAATTAGTCATCTAGACTAACATAAGGGGTAAACTACCACCGAACATATGTTCCTTCAAATTTTATTTTGGTGAGCATGAAGGGAAACAAGATCGCTCGTCAATCTTTTCATTTTTAGAGAGTCTAAAAAGGGCTTAAAGAATACTCTAAGGGGATAATTTTCTCATTTGATCTAGATGAGATTCAAAAGAATAAATACAGTCTCATTGGATGTTTCTTTAGAATTTCAAAGTGAGATTGAAAGACAACAAAGCATGCTCATTAGGGAGTCCCAAGGGTAAGGTCTAGGATGAAGGGGAACAAAAAAATTACGCTTCATCTCTTAATCATGATAGGACTAACAAGGACTCCCAAGCCTATAGTCATCACTGACAACATGGATGCCAAAAATGCAGCAAGGATCTGCCTAGGGCATCCATGTAAAGGTAGGCTCTACCACCTAATTACGACACTTCTAAAGCAACAATGAAGGTTCTATGTCACACTTCGGTGGGATCATTCCTATGGAAAGGAGAAAAAATACAACAAGATGTAGAAAGTGGGAATCAAATCCTAACTTACATGAAAAAAGTTGGAAAAAATGAATTTGACCAAAGGATACCAAAAAATGTGACCTATCCAAAAAATTACCAAACCGAAAGAAAAAGAGTACTGAAACGACCAATAGAAGACTCAGAAGTGAAATCGAGTGATCACCAAGCTAGGAAAAATGACAAAGGGGGCCAAAAAGGGGCAAAAAGGGCCAAAAAAGTCTATAAATAGCACTGGACAACTCATTTTTACCATTACAATTCGAAAATCAACCAAAAGGTGAAAAGACCCCTTTGCTAAAAGAGTGGATTCTGGGAGCTTCAGTGGACTAAATGACCATATGTTTGGACCAAGTAAGTAAAAATCACCTACAATTGCAATTTAATTCCTTCTTCTATCTTTAATTTTGTGTTTGGAGGGGGTGCGCTCTTGCAACCAATGTACATACGCGAGTTTTCCAAGGCCAACTTGTGTATGTACTCAGGAAGAAGACTAAACAACCAATGTACATACACGACTGTGTACAAAGTAGCCCGCGTACACCCTCTAGCACTTTGAAAGAATAAAAATAAAGTTTTGACTCCTCTCTATTTTTCCATGTAACATGATGTATGTTCACTGGAGAGAGAGACAACATGAGGAGCTCGATGTCCTGGTTTAAAAGGACCCTGTAGCCATTGCTTCACTGAAACAATACAGGTTATGGAATTTTTCTAGTGCCTGTTTATGAGGGAACAACTAAGGATACTCAATGCTCTTGTGGAGTATTGACATCCTGATGCTGAGGATTTCATGCTAGAGAGTCAATCACTGAACCTGACCACAGAGGAAATTTACTTCTTGAATGGCCTCTTGAGAAGAGGGGATCCAGTTAACTTGAGGAATTTTCCTCCAGAGACCTTCAACATCGAAGACTACATTCAAATGTATTGTGAGGCCGACACTGAGAAGGTAGGTTCTCAGGTGCCAATCCACAATATTACTAGCTTATATCTGCGTGTGATATTACTTTTGATCGAGCGGATTAATGGATCTTCAACCCTTCACTGGGCCTCCCAGGAACACATGCATTGTTCCATTCAGTGTTTGGAGGCCACCATTTTCGACAGGAGTACGACCATGTTGGTATGCATGAAGAGACAACCACCATGTTGGTATGTGCATGAAGAGACAATTAGCAAAGTGTCGACAGTGTACCAACAAGAACTTCATGTTTGGTACCATTTTATGCTCATTCTTCCTTGAGAGGGTGCCTAGTCTAAGTCCTAGAGAGATAGTATAGGGGCATGTAGCCTCCTTCCCACCATTAGTGATCGTGGGCAAGATTGATGCCTTTGATTGTGATGAGGAGGACCATAGAGGCATTTGATGACAAATTTTGACCCAGGAGCACGCCATATCCCTAGGATCGAGGATTACCCATATGCGAGGATCGACTATGCAGAGATCAAATTCACCCAAGACCCGGACATGTCTGTACCTCCCGGTGAGGAGCAATGCGAGATAGGTAATGTATCTTTAAGTTTTTTTTAATTTTTAATTTTTATATTATCCTTTTTATGCATGTATAGAGTATTAATTCATGTATCTTTTATGCACATATGTGGGGCCTGTACGACCAAAAGACCTCACCAGGACTCGGTGATGTTCTCAACCTAAGGCAAGACTAACAATAGCAGTAGGGATAGTAGCAACAGGGGGACCCCCAGCCAGAGAGGCTGACAGAGTCTTGCAACGAGTGGAGCGCAACCTTAGTTCACTCACACGTGTTGTCCCTATGGTCGAGATCAAGGATCTCCTCCCTACTATGAAACCTCATGGAGTAGGGGTGCCTCGAACTTGAGTCCAGTTGTTCTAGAGTTTAGCGAATGTCATTGTACACTATAGGAGGGACAATAGGCCTTGTCCTTAGATAGCGTTAGACCGTTTATGTGTCAAGGGAACGTTTTGTACCATATGTATTTTTTGAGGGTATAATCCCAACAATGTATATTGATCACTTTTGAGGCTTTCATGCCCACCTATGTACTCATGACACTATTTTTTGGACACACAACACACACACACACACACATATATTTACATATTTCTTATCTTATGGATGACATTTTTACAGATGTACTTACATGTGTATGTGTGTATTTTTCTTTTATATGTGTGCAACATGCCAATCTAAAATTTTATTAGCTAGAGTATCTGTTAGATGATTAAATCTCCTAGGAACATGGATATACGTAATTTAATCAAAATATCTTTCTAAGAGACATACCCCAAGGAATAGTGGGTGAAGAGTGGGATCATAAACAAGGTAAACCCCATTTAACTCGGACACAACTAGTTGAGCATCGAGGTAGACCTGGAGGTGATAAATTCCATGTAACAAAGCATCACAAGGCAATTCTATCACTGTGTTGTACTCGGAAACATTGTTTGTAGTGTTTCCTAGACAAATACCTCCAGAAGATAACAACTGGCCTCCATGTGAGAAAATCACCCAAGCAGAAAAAACAAGCCTCCGAGTGTGTCGGCTAGCATTGTCCGCAAACCCAAAATAAACCTCTGATTCACTTGACATCTGCCACAGTGAAAAAGAAGACATAAATAACTACACGTCCACAAAACACAATACACAAAAAATGTATAAGAAGTTATACATATATACAAGAAGTCACCCAGGTAACCAACCTAGGAGTAGTAATTTTTAAGGTAGAGCCCATTTCTAGGCTCTGCCAAGGAATTTCCCTCAAAATAAACCAAACGGTAAGCTCCCTTCTCCAAGAACTCTTTAAAAATGAACGGTCTAAACCACATGGGTTTGAACTTGCCTGCCCCCGGGGGATATTTGTCTTGATCATAGACCAGGACAAGATTGCCTTCAAATAAAATGTGAGGATGAATGTACCGACCATACTAACACTTGACTCTTTTCTTATGACCCTCATTGGCTAAGGCTACATCACGATGTTGCTCATCAATATTCTCTAGATATAGAAAGTGTTCCTCAAGTGGTGAAGTGTCCGACAGTAATTCCACTACCAAATTTAAAGAAGGAATCTGACACTCAATAGGTAAGATTGCTTCCATCCTATATACGAGTTGAAAAGGTGAAAAATCGATGGCATTCTTCACAGATGTTCGGTAGGTCCACAACGCTGAATATAACATCAAATGCCAATTCAACTTGGCAGAATTGATCGTTCATTGAAGAATAGTCTTGAGATATTTATTCATAGCTTCAACCTGGCCATTCGCTTGCGGGTAATAAGGTGATGAATGTTCCTATTTAAACCGGACCTTTGATGTTAATTCAATCATCATTTTGTTTTGGAAGTGACTTCCATGGTCGGTGAAATTATCCTTCGGGATACCGAACCTTGCTACTATCTAATTAAATATGAAAAGAGTCATTGTTTTTCCATCATTGTTGAACGTTGGCATAGCTTTGCCCCACTTGGTGAAGTATTCTACTGCTATGATGATGTAATGATGCCCCCTGGCTGAAATTGGGTGACATGTAGTAAAGTAAATCCCCCACCTGGTGAAAGGACCAACAACAATGAAAAGAAACATAGGAGAAAAATGTGTGTGAATATTCTGACATAAGATCTGGCATGGGTGGCACTTCTTGACTACTTCCACACAATCCTTGATTAATGAGGGCCAGAAGTAACCTACAAGTAGAATATTTTGGGATGTTTCCAACCTAGACAAATGACCGCCACATGCTCCAGTGTGAAAATCATTAAAAATGAGCTATGCTTCTTCATTGGTAAAACATCGTTGAAGAATGCAATCTACACCTCAACGATACAAGATGTCATCGAGGATAAGATAGTTTTGCGCCTGTTGTCGAATTTGTCGACGATCATCGCAGGAAGAAGAAGTGGGGCACTTCAAAGTCTAGATATACACAAGTATATCTCGATACTAAGGGTCTGAAGATGAAATTAGAAAAATATCTCCATTAATAGGTGATTCTTCGGGCATGATATCACTAGACTCGACCGGAAGTTCCAAAATGAGTTCGACAAAGATCATTGACTTTTTGGATTTCATAGAAAAAAAATCCAAGTAAAATTCTTGGAAGATTACAATACATCTATTGATCTTTCCACTAATGACATGTCATGTTAACACATATTAGAAAGGGTTGATGATGACGATGACGATGGTCTTGCGAAGAAAAATGTAGTGGCGAAACCATTGGACAGCATGGACAACCGCCAAAGAAAGTTTTTCAACGTGAGAGTAGTTGATTTATGGCACAAATAGGCCTCAGTTAAGGTAATATATAACGTGCTTCTAGAGAATATCATATTCTTGAACCAAGGTCACCATGTCGATGGTCGATTCCATAGCGGCCAAAAACAACAAGAAATATATGTTATAATCGAGAGGCTGGAGAAGACGAGAAGTTGTCATGGAATGTTTCAACACTTCAAAGGAGCACTGAGCAACTTCATCCCAATAGAATGCCACCCATTTTTTCAAAATATGCATAAACCCTTTAGTGACCTCGACATAATTCACGACAAAACACCGAAGAAAATTTGCTTTCCCCTGTAAGCTCTGAAGTTGGGGTATCGTGCACGGGGGAGAAAATTGAATTATCGCCTCAACCTTGACAGGATCGACCATGAGCCCTATTTTCGATACAATAAAACCTACAAGAAGACCTTATGTCACGTAGAAACTACATTGGTTAGGATTCAAGCGAATCTGATAATAGCGACATCATTCAAAGATTAGTTGAAGATGGGCGGGATGATCAAATCTCTTGGGAGAATGTGATGCCTGATCATCAAGGTATTCCTCGACTATGTGTTTGAGGTTGTGAAAAGAAAATGGAATTGCCCTTTGAAAGGTATATCCAATGTTCTTCAGGCCCAAAGGAATCTTACGATACATGAAGGTACCCCAAGGAAAAATAAAATTTATTTTATGTTGATCCTCGGGTTTGATTTGAATCTGATTATATCCTGAAAAACCATCCATGAACGAAAATACCTCGCAACCTGCACATTCGTCGAAGATATGATCGATAAATGGGGTAGGGAAATTGTCTTTCGATACGGCCTTATTCAAATCATGGAAGTGCATACAAAAATTAATCGTACCCTATTTCTTGTTTACCGGAACTGGGTTTGACACCCATTCTGTCAATTGTACAGGGTAGATAAAACCGAATTCAAGCAATTTTTCTACTTTTGCCTTGATTGTTGTCGCTTTTCGAGGATTTACTGGATGCAGCTTCTATCGAAACAGTTTGGAATCAGGATAAGCTATAATTTCATGCTCGACAATGCATGGGTTGATTCCTAGCATTTCCTCATAATACCAGGTAAAAATGTTACGAAATTATTTGAATAACTCGGTGTAAGTTCAAATCTCTTTGGGGGAGTACTCTGCTCTGACGAAAAAAATTTCCACAATGCCAAGGGTTTTGGAGATATCAATTGGAATCATTGTAGCAATTCTTTCCATGTTACCCTCAGGATAAACTTCTTGCGTATCTAGAGGAATATTGATAGGACAAGGACTATCTCCATTCACGATAAAAACAAAATCTCATGCCTCTATTCTCCTTAACTCAGGAAGGAAGTAATATCTATGATGTAGATCATCCCAAGGTTTATCGGGACTGGTCATTTCCTCAAGAATCATCTGGTCTGAGGGAAAGACCAATTCCAAAGAATATTTAGTGGCAAGAGAATATTGAGCGCAAATAGGCTTGAGAACTGGATCAAACTCTTTTGAGGGATTCGTATCGAGGCTCGCCGAAGTTTGTTGGACAATGTTGTACGCAAACTCAGTCGCTGATAAGGGAATATCCATGCCATGATGCCCTATCCCTTCCATTGAGGCCGATGGGGAACGTAAATTCCACAAACCGTTAAATTAGATTGTTCAAAACAACGATAATTGCAAAAATTTAGCCATCGGCTGGTCGGGAACAATTGATATAATATTTACATCGCTAGAAGGCGACGGGTAATAAAAGGTTCCCATCAATGAAGGAAACAAACAAACACATAAGTTGACATTTCCAGGCTACATATTATCAATCATCGGGATTGTGGAAGCCCTCAATGAAGGGTGAGGATGAGAGAAGGACAACTAGTCGATGGTCACAATCCAACCCTCATGCAAAAAAAATAAGACCCGAAAAATTGTAGCAACCACTGCTTGCATCACATAAGTCCAACTTCTTTCTAAAAACAGGTTGTAGTTGAGAGAAGCGTCGACCACTTCAACTTCGACAAATGTAGTTTTACCTCCCAATTTCATGGGGAAGGAAGGAATTATTTTGTGTGGTCTAAACGACTGACCGTCAAACATCGTAAGAAATGTAGGCGACATAGACAACTTGAGGCACCCTCATCAACCACTATATGAAAATTTTTCCACGTAAAATATTTTGTGGTGTAAGCCACTACTATCTGAAAGGAAACATGGTGAGGAAGATGGGGTTTTAATTCAGTTGGATGGAAAATGATTGCTCTTGGGTTACAAGTCTCTGTCACTCTCAAGGCGTACAACAAATCTTTTCTTTGGGAGGGGAAACTCTGGAGTACTTCCAGAGCGGACATTGTGCAAGGGGTCTGTGCCAGATCTTCTACAATGTACTAGATTTGTGAGACCCTTGCGTTTGGATTATGAGGAGACTTCTTGAACGCACCTTTAGGGATGTGATTCATTATTTCTCCCAACGCCTTCTCAATTTGGAGAGGATTCAATGGGTTAGTGGCTTTCTTTCCCTTCTCAGTAGAGTCTGGCATTCCGTAGTCTCGGTCCCTAGTCTCTAAAGGGGCTTCAAAATTCATCATGTAAATATTTGTGGTCGGGTTTATATTGGTAGGCGCGGGGGATCCCTGACTGCCCCTTGCCGCGCTCGTGGATGTAGAAGCCCGAGTCATATTTTTCCCTTGTAGAAAAGGGTTTGTCAATGTAGCAGGTTGTTGTTGTGCCAATAGATTATAGGCTTCTGCAAGTCGAGGGCATAGGTGAGTCGGGTGGTCTTTTGTGTAGAGATTACATAGATACTTCGACTTCTTCTTCTTGGTTTTTCCCCCGCCAACATTATTGGTAGCCATTTTTTCCCCTTTACCCTTCTTATTTCAATGTTTCTTCTTTCCCCCAATCTGTTGGTTGGCCTTGGGATTTGTTGACTGCACACTATGTATATCCGACGTCTGGGTAGGGGGAATAGCCAAACTCAGAGTCTAGATGGACATAGTCTATTGTATCGGAAATTGCTGCAATTGATTCGACAACAACTCTGTGGACGTGCTTTGTGTTGAGCCCACAATTCCACCGACGTGGGGCCCATAATTTTTATTGGAATTAATGAGAGTAGATCGCAACACATATGGAAAGATATCGTAGAGCATGCTAGACTAAGAATAGATCAGTTCAAGCTTTTGGGCTCTCATAATCGCCTCCTCTTATGAAAACACTCTGGAAGTCGCTATGTCCTTGGATACGCAGGGTACCAAATACTTCAAGAACCACTCAAGAAAGAAAGAAGGAGGGACCTTGACCTTAATTAAGCTCTTTCTATGCCGCCATTCTCAGATATGATCAGACATGTGGTCGGCCTTGGTTTTCGCAAAGTTGGCCAGCAGTTATGTTTTGGCATCATATCTCACAGGTAACTAGAAATGGTTGAAGAAGACCATCGCCAAGTCGTTGAAGTAAGAATACCTCAAGCCATTGAGCTCAATATACCACTTCGCAGCACCCCCTATAAGAGTGCATTGAAAAAGGAACAACTGGACAGATTTGTCCTTCAGTGATTTTGAAAAACAGCACAAATGAAAGGTCATCACATGATCACCTAGATCTTCAACATAATTCCCCTCAAATTTTGGAATATCTAAAGGCAACTTAGTCTACATAGGGGGCCAACATGGATCATGACAAATCAGATCATTTAGTAATCTTGACAAGTCTGGTAGATGTAGGCTCCAAAAAACGGCAGTTTCGGTTATGAACTATTTACAGGAAAAGAGGGCCATGTATTTTGACTGGCACCAGGTTGCTAGGAAAAGTTGGACTGTTGGCCAAGGTTCTGGTAGAAACCATGGCCTTCACCAGCATAAGGAAAATCATCTGTTGGGGTGTCATCGACTGACTCCCAAAATTGGATGACATAGCCTGTGCAGGGATTGCTCCCTACATTGTGTTCCAAGGACCTTGGAAGGGGATACCCCTAGCTGATCCGACATGCATGGGTATGGAGCCTTGCCCAGGGTTCCATTGAGTATGGAAGGGGTTACCCCCAACTGACATCCCTTAAGATGGAACTGATCCCTGCCAAGGATTCCAGAGACCCTGTGTGGAGAAAACTCCAATCCTCACTCCCTGTGAAAGAATAGTACCTTGCACCGAGTTCTGTTGACCAAATCTAGGGTTTCCCCCAGTCAATAAAGTGGTTGAAGAAAAAGAATTATTCCAAAACACACCGAACAAATAGAATGGCATAGATACCACCATCATCGTATAAGTCGAAGGTCCTAAACTACCTCCACCAAACAAGCTATAATTAGCATTTGGCCTAATTGGCTACTAAAAAACATCACCGAGAGAAGGGGACGAAGGAGGTATATGAACCCCACCATAAGGGATAGCATTAAAAGGTACAGTAGTGCCCACGGATGACCCTTTCACTGGAGTGTTTAAGCTCCCTACCCCTAGACCCATGGTCTGTAAGGTAGAATAAGTAATAACCGAGTTTGTGTCAAATTTGGGAATCCCATATGAGAAGGGAGGGCCCGTTGCACTCTAAGTAAATGGAACAGTGGTCGAAGCCGATAAAGGTATCAGACCACTGCCCGAAGTTGAAGGATTCGAGACAACTATGGTATTGACTAGCGAAGGTGGGAGAGGAGGTAGGATGCCTCCTACAGTAGTAGTCGTAACGTGAGTATGAGGACTCTCGAACAAAGTAGCATCATTTTCTTCCATTGTCGCTTGTAGAACTAGTTGTCACTCAGAAGATGTCACCTCAAGAGGGACAATATGAATCAAGATCGGTGTCGACAAGTTGGTGATCGGAGGATTGGTTGGCCTGAAACGTTCGGTTTCAAGATCAGATATAGTGGATTCCTCCAGATCCAAAAAGTCTCTTCTTGAAGCAGGCTCGGGCACAATTTCCTATGACCCAGTTTTTCAAACGACCCTTCTTTATCAAGTCTTTGACTCAATGGTGGCGGAGGTGGCTCTAAAGTAATCAGGGATAGGCCCTGAAGATTTCGTGACTGGTGGAGTTGTTGATATTCTACTTTTTGAAATGATCAAATGACATGGTAAGGATTGAATAGCAGAGAACACAAAGCACAGACTAAAATGTTTCCTAAAGATAAATCAAGTAGTTGACTAACTAGTGGGAAGGATGGTTACACCAGTTGACATTAGAGAAACTAAGCGTTGTAAGTGCAACTCGAACATGGAAGCACCCTCTGGATATACTCTGTGAAGAGAGATCCGACGTCTTCCCTAGGTACCATGGTATACCCCCACAATCACATGTGTAAGTCTGCAAAATATGGGCAACCAGGTTGCCAGATCACAGTCAGTCACCAAGTGGGTACAGTCGACAGTCGGGAAGATCATAATGAGTAGGATAACAAGTCTAAAGCCCTTCAAGGGTATTGAAATCAAGTGGTTTGAAAGACAACTGAGGATATTGAACATATTCAAGGTCCACGAAGCTCCGTAGGAAAATGCGATCAGTATTATTTCTGAGAAAGACCCTCAATATACAATCCCCACTATGTTCAATTCAACTTTGGAGGGGTTATCTCCTCTTCCTTTCCTCACATGACCTTGTGTTTATTCCTATTTTAGAGTGGGGTCTCGGCTAACTCTTATTACATTGGACTTAAATAACTCCCTAAATCAGAATCCAATTTTTTTTTAAGTGGCCTTGAAGAGTTTCCTCTTCACACGTAATTCAAGGCCCTAAAACCCTAAACTAGTCTGTGAACCCTACAAACAAAAAAGTCTAATGTATTTTAGATTAGGTGTTACTTTTAAGGCTTGATTTACTCAAAAGGTATGGTAGTGAAACTTATGGTGTTAACAAGAGACGAAAAGAAGATAACTTTAAAGTATTTGAAAGAAAAATTACTTCAAAATGAAAAGCAAAGCTTGTAACCAACTCTTTGTAAATTCAACTTTTCTAATTCGTATTTCAAGATCTGTTAAATGAAGAAATCCTAAAACTTTCTTTTGTTTGACTACAAACTATTTATATTTCAGGAAATCGAATAGAAATTTGAAATGAAGACTCTTTTTCTTTTGCAAATAAAAACCTTGACTACTTTACCAAACTAAATGCAAGAAAATAAACTTTTTATTTTATTTTTCGAATTTCTTTAACAAGAAAAACTGAAATAAAAACTTTTTATTCATTTTTCGAAGAAAGAAACGAGAAATAAAGATACATTTGAAAACAATATTGATAAATACCTTAAGCCCATTGCAGATCGCATGGTTTCAAACAAGAAAACAAAAGGTGGATCTAAGACTTGACAACTTACTCTAAACCTTTTAGGGAATACACAAGAAGACTGAGGAACAAGTGAATTGAATCTTCAACCAAATATATGTCCGCAGACAAAGAATCTGACTAATTCAAGAAAGTCCTAAGAAGTATGAACTTCTATCAGGAAAGAGACAAACTCTCTCTTTACTAAAAAATACTTTCATGAAACAAAGACATGGGATGTTGCATCCGCAGCCTATGTATGTATGTGGGCTATCTATTATGCAGAGAATGTATGTACGCTAGCTGACCCAAAACAAGGCATGTACACCTCTGAGTCTTTTCAAAATTAAAAAGACAAGGTAGACTTACATGGAAGGGAAAGATGGTATGCACCTTCCAGGCGACCAAAACACCTTAACATACTTAGTAAACTTGATTCAAACTTGAAAGGAAAACAAAAAACCAATCAACAATCCAAAACCTCCCTAAAAACCCTAGAGAGATTCCTGAGTATGGTCTCCAGTTCTTCTAGTGGGAAAATCCCCCTATAACTATACCAGGGTTTAATATATAGATTAAGTGAATGACCACCTAAAAGTTTGTCTAGTTCCTACTCTACCAAAAACATACCAAAATAAATGAACATAAATTAGTATAAGATAAGATCGGTAATTGTACCTTTTATCCCACGTCTGGTGATGATCTCCTCAAGCTCCATAGTTCCAAAGACTGCAAGTCTCCTCCCAAGGATGACCTACATCCAAAACTAGGAAAACAAGGACCAAAAGCATGCTATTTCTATTCATAAATTAGGGTTAGATATCAAATGTCATATGTAAATAAAAGAGAAGACATAAAACATCATGATTTTGGAAAGGGAAAAGAGATTCTTTTATTCATCAAACAAAGACCAAAACTTACAATCCTTTCCTACCACCATTCTATGAACCTGATCTGGGATCCTCCTTACAATGTTCCAAGTACACCTTCAATAGGCCTCTTCTCACAATATACTTATCTCCTCAAGGAAAGGGAGTGTATTGAATGGAAGAAAAGGGGCTGAAAGGGAATGTTGAGGAAGTAACTCGCAAAAGCTTGAAAATGATTAGGCAAGGAAGGGAGATGGAAAATGGGTAGAGTTTCATCGTTCTAGTACTTGGTTCTGAAATGAGATGCCAAAACCTCCTTTTATATTATAAAAGGATGGTTATTCGGTTGGGGGACGGGCTATAGCAGGTGAATTGGCTGGGAAACCTCCAATATCCCGTGAATTCCACCGAATTCCTTACAACTTTTTTATTTTTGCAAATTTTGGAGGTATACGTGGGTTGTGTATTGTGCAACAAGCATATGTACCAAGGTTGTCTAGCATGAAAAAGGCATATGTACGTAGGATGTAGTGGTGCAAGGCACATACATTCTCTAAAAATTGGTTTTTAAAGTAGAGTTTCTCAACAATGATTTGGAACATTATGCAAGTAAGAGGGCCAATGCCATGTATGCATGAGTAGGGAATTTTAGGGCTATAACAAAGAGATATCATCTTTTTCAATTCTTTTTCACAGGTCCGCGAATTGCACACTTTCAATCCGTGGATGCCCACGCCTTTCTCCACTAATACCCAAAGATGTCCATGCATTTCTCCACTGCAACCCACGAATATCCTCAGAAATCTCATGGCATCAAAACCTTTCCTTTGCTTCCCTTCACTACCTCATAATTCACTTCCTAAGATATGCGACGGAAAATATTTTCCATAATATCACTTGAAAGATAGATACTCATTGAACTTGTGTGTGTGTAAATGAGATGCTTCTTGAAGTATATATATACTTGTCCATGTGGATTATTTCCTTAACTTTAGGTTTGACCTACACTTCTTTGTTAAAAATGTTTTACACTTTAATTAATGACTTGTAACTTATTTTTGCAACCATTTAGGGGATTCTTGACCATTCTTCGGCGCTTTCAAATTCATGAGGCAATAACTCCTCAACCGTGAGGAACCACATGGAGTACCACATACCATTAGAAATGACATGAAGAGTACTATCCATCTATGAGGGTTTTGTGTACACTTGAAGTATTCTTCAACCTCATTTTCCTCAATCAAATCCAGGCCTCATGAACACACCTCTTGGTTTCTTGTAGACTTATTCAAAGCGTATTCCTGTGACGACCATGCTTAAAGTTATGTCATAAGGGGACCACTTTGGAGACTTCTTAAATTATACCCAATACTTCTAGAGGCTTCTAGACTTCCTCTAAAGGTTAAATTAATGGCAATCAATTTTCCAACAATCTCCCCCTTTGGCATTGATGGAAACACTCATGCTCCTCTTACGACCAATGCTCCCCCTATATACATGCTTCTATTCTTTCTACCCCTTTTGACATCAATGGAAAACATAACTTGTTGATGCTTCTAAAATTTCTCTCTTCTAGTTATTTTGTTCATTGGTGCTTCCTGATGAATTAAACTACTAACATATAGAAAATAAATCATATTAATATTCCTTTATTTTCTATGCACATATGATTTCAATTTCCTTGTATTCTGAGCGGAAAACATGTAGATCACTGTATCGGCATTCCAAATTCTATCAAATATACTCAAATTTCTCTCTTGGGAGAGGTTTAATGAAAATGTTTGCAATTTGTTCCTTTGTCCCAATATACTCTAACTTGATATTCTTTTCTGTAAGATGTTCCCATAGAAAGTGAAACTTGATCGGAATATGTTTGTGTAGGATACATCACTAGATTCTTGGAGATAAATTAACACTCATTGTGTCACAAAATATTGGAAATAAAGGCATCATGCTTCACATTTATATTTTCAAAGCTTCTTCATCTAGATAATTTGAGTACAACATGTTATTGTTGTAGTGTATTCTATACATTGTAGACAATGATATTGAGAACTTCTTCTTACTTAACCTGGATACCAGGGAATCACCCAAATAGAAGGTTGCGTCACTGGTACTTTTTCAATCATCAATGTTTCCTACCCAATGCATCTATGTAGGAAGAATATAGTTATAGTTCATTCCATTTTGGATACCACAATTCAAAATTTGTTGTTCCTTTAAGATATCTGAAGATCCTCTTCTTCGATATAACATGGGTTTCCTTCGGTGCTTCTTGAAATATTTCATCTTGTCCAACTTATTGCATTACATATGGTGTTGAAGTTGTCACTTGCATTACATATGGTGTTGAAGTTGTCACATAGAGTAGGTTGCCAAACATCAATCTATAGAGTCTTTGATATGCTTCCTTATATTCATTGTCTTTTCTCAACTTACAATCGGTCAAAATCGAAGTACTTACTAGTTTACAATATTCCATTCCAAACTTCTTCAACATTTATTTGATGTAGTTGGTTTTGGAAATGAAAATTCATTCATCCTAATGAGATATCGAAAGTCCTAAAAAGAATGTCAATTCACCAAGTAGTTACATTTCAAACTCATTCTGCATGCATTCTTAGGAAAACTTATTACTCATCCTATCATCATAAATTCTAAAGATAATTTCATCCAAAAATACTTCAATGATAGGTATGTTGTTTCTATCAACCTTTACATAGAGATTACTATCTACATTACCCTTTATGAATCCTTGCTCCTGCAAATATTTGTCCATTATTGAATACCAGGCTCTAGGGGCTTGTTTGAGTCCATACAGAGATTTCTTCAATCTGCAAATATAATATTCCATTTCTGACAGTAGGAATCCTTTTGGTTTTTCAATGTATACTTCTTCTTCTAATTCACCATTTAGAAATGTTGATTTTACATCCATCTGATATTCTTTGATTCTCTTGGAACTTGCATAGGCCAAGATTAGTCAGATTGCTTCCATTCTAGAAACATGGGGAAATGTTTCTTCAAAATCTACTCCTTCAACTTGTGCATACCCTTCACATACTAATATTTCCTTGTTTATGGTTACCTATCCATCTTCATTTAGTTTGTTTCTGAACACCCATTTTGTACCAATCACATTTTTTTTCTTCATTATTGGCACTAGTTCCCATGTTTCATTCTTCTGTATTTGATGTAGTTATTCTTCCATGGCCTTGACCCAATTTTCATCATTACTTTCTTACTCAAAGTTGTTGGGTTCAATTGTGGATAGTAGTGCAAGGTGTCTCTTCTCAGGTGTACAAAACCTTTTACTTCCTCTGGTTTCTATTCCTACATTTTTATCTCCAATAATCTGTTATGGTGGATGATTCTTCTGAACTTGATGATTAGGTGTCCTAGAGGGCATCAAAAAGTCGTACTGGCTATTTTCTTCATGTTCTTCTTTTGGATGTTGTTCTTATTGTTCTTGTTCTTTTTATACCTCTTCTTCTTTTAGTTCTTCTTCTCTTTCTTGTTCATTTGGATATTTCCTTTCTTCTTTGATCTTTGGTACATTTTCTTCATAAATTTTTATGTTTATACTTTCCACTATCTTGTCAAGTCTCAGATTGTAATATTTGTATACCTTGATTTTGCTTGAGTAACCAACCAATACGGATTTATCAACTCAAGAATTACATTTTCCAACTCTATCATCTTCTCTTTTTATGTAGCACTTGCTTCCAAATACTCTAAATGTTTTTACATTTGTTGGTCTTCCCTTCCATAACTCATATGGTGTTTTATCACTATTATTTCTGATCATTCCTTTGTTCAAGATATGAATGATTGTGTGTATTTCTTGTACCCAAAATCTATTACTCAACTTGTAATCCTTAAACATGTTTCTGTCCATCTTTGTTACAGTTATGTTTTTCCTTTCAATGAATCCATTTTGTTGAGGCGTCCTAGCTGCTGAGAAATGCCTTTTTATTGCATGCTCTTCACATAATTCCATGAATTATTTTGATATGAATTCTCCTCCATTGTCTGATCTTAAGCATTTAATTCTTGAATACATTTCGTTTTCAACCATCTCCTTGAATATTCTGAAATTTCCGAATGCCTCTGATTTCTTCTTGAGAAAATAAATTGCAGACATTCTCGTATAGTCATCAACAAGTAGCATGAAGTATTGTTCACCATTTAGTCCTTTTTTTTCTCATAGGTACACAGATATCAATGTGCACAATTTCCAATGGGATTTTTGTAGAGTATTCCTTTGATCTGAATTCCATTCTTGTATGTTTTCCATGTAGACAATGCTTTCACATAGTACTAGTCAATTTTGAAATTTCAGAAATTTCTCTTACGACCTCCTTTCTTCTAATCTTAACCAGATTGTCAAAGTTCACGTGTCCCATTCTTTTGTGCCAAATACAACTTTTATTTTCCCTTCCCAAGCAACACATTTATTTTCCAATTTCATTTAAGATGTATATGTTGTTTGGAGTTCTTACTATTGTAGGCACCAATTTTCCTGATCCTTATTTCCTTATCTCACACTTCTCAAAGTCAAATATAAGTCTATGTTCTTGATCACACATTTGACTCACACTCAACAAATTATGATTCATGTTTTCAACAAGTAGGACATTTTATTCCTTGGCATCCTTACTTCCAAGATTGACTATAGGATTTCCCTATAATTTTGGCTAAGTTTTCATTTCCAAATGAAACTGATCCAACTCTTTATTTCTTTAGAGTTATAAATATGTTTGTGTAACATGTCATATGTTTTGAACAGTCATTGTCAACGTACCAATCACTTCTTTTCCTTTGGGATTGTAGTGAAAGAGAACATTCTTCAACATTTAGTTTATCTTGCTTCCTTATCCAAATTCTTGATGGTCCCTTTTGATGATTGTTGAATTCTTTGTTTAGTTCATTTTGAGGAATTGTCAATCTGCAATCTTTGGCCATGTGTCCAATTGTTTTTCATTTATAACATTTTACTTCATCACTAATTATCCAAAACCTTTATAATTTATTTTGTATGCTTCATGAGACTTTCTGAGATAGTTGATTCTAGGGCGACCTTCATAGTTGTTTTTGTTCTTAGCATAAGGTTTTCAGTTTATAGCTTTGTGCCCAAAATTGTTACAAGAATAACATGAACAAAGAAACATAGTTTGATACCTAGGAGGTCTTCTAAATGGTTTTGTTCCTATATATTTTTCTTCTTGATTTATTTCCATGGTTGGATGTTTATTTTGAAACCTGGGACTTCTAGATGAAGCGAGCCTTCTATAATCATATTGACGATCATTCTCATATGAAGGCTTGCATTCTTCCTTCTTGGTGAATCCTCTGGTGACTTCTACATAATTATTGTGTTCTTCTTCCTCTTCTGTAATCATAGAGCTCGAACCCTTCTCTGTATGTGTTTGGTTGTATCCTAGTCCAGGCCTGTCATGATGCGAAATTTGAGCGTTGATGATGTCATCCAGTATTTTGGTGTTGTTATGCTGGATATCTCTTTTTAGACTTCTGATTATCTCTTCAATGCTTATGGATTCTTCAACTTGGACTTTTAGATTTAAAATCATCTATTGATCTTATTCAAAGATATGAATTTATTTCAACTTGAGTAATTATCCATTTCTTTTTTTATTTCACTTAAATCACTAATTAGTTCTTCTTAAATATCTACCTCACCTTCTTCTTCATAATCATATTCATCATTTTCAAAAGACATAAAGAGTACATTTTCTGAGTCACTGTCGCCATCATCATCCTCATCCGATGACAAATTTTCCTCCTTTAAGTAGAGACTTTTCTTGAAGACTTTTTTCTTATTTATTCTCTTGTCTCCCTTTTGATATTTATTTTCTTTCTTGGGAACTTATTCTTCATCATTCTCTTTTCTCTAAGCTTATGGAAATTTATTAGAAAAATGACCAATTTTACCTCAATTAAAATATTTAAAATGAAGCTTACTGTTGTACTTTCCAATTGATTTCTTTAACTTTCTTATGAAGTTGACCATCTCTTCATCTTCATCAGAACCACCATTGCAGCTATAGTTTGACTTCGACTTTTTCTTATTATTCTTTGTCTTCTTGGATACCTTGAACACTACTTCCTTCATGGGTGGATTATCCTGCTCTGTCCTCATTTCGTAAGCTATGAGTATATAATGTTTCTTTTCCATACTCAATGTGGCAAGATATGATCTTTCTTCCAAGGTCGATATCTTAGGATCAAATCTCATTGGAAGAGATCGCAATAACTTTTGAAAAATTATTGATTCTTTAATTTATTCTCCTAATCCTTTAATGGAATTTACTATTTCATCAACTCGTAGAAATTAAGCTACAATATCTTCATCTTCCTTCATCTTCAATTGCTCAAAATTTCTTATGTATGTTTGAAGCATGGCCCCCTTTACTTTAGCATATCCTTCATAAATAATTTAAAGTTTGTCCCAAATATCCTTTTGTAGAATCAAAATGCATAACCTTCACATATATTGAATGGTCTAGGCCATTCAAAATCACATTTTTGGTCCTTGAATTGTTTTCATTGAGTTTCTTTCCATCTCTATCTGTTGAAGGAGTGGTAGGTGTTGTGTATCCATCTACTATTTCTTGCCAAACATAAAATCATTGTTCTTGTATATATGTTTTCATTCTTCTTCTCTAGAAGGCATATTCTTTTCCATCAAACTGTGATACTCTAATCTTAGCATACTCCATAATATTCCTTCCAATGGTTATATTTTTTTCTTGAAGGACCTGCTCTGATACCAATTGTTGGAATAATGAGAGGGGGGGTGAATTAGTATTATGAAATATTTTACCAGTTTTAATCAGAACATGTAATCATTAACATTATCAGTGGTATATCATCAACATATCATGAGAAGTATCAATCAACAGAGAATAAAAATAACCATAGATACAAAGTACACTAGAATTTACGTGGAAACCCAAATGGGAGAAAACCACAAAATGTTTTCTTATATGTCAAAGATTAAATTCATAATAAGCACTAACTTCCAATTTCTCTAGCACCAACTGGAAGGAGGCACCAACCCCCTGATTTACAGGCACCAACCTGAAGGAAGTTACAACTCCCTAAATTCTCTAGCTCCAACTGGAAGAAGGCTACGACCCCCTAATTTATAAGCTCCAACCTGAAGGAAGATCCAACTTCTTGTGTCCTACAACACCAAATGGAAGGAGGATACAACCCCCTTTCCTTTCCTTGTCATGCTACCCTGAAATATAAGTGTACACTAAAAATGTCACTACCACTGATCAACCTGTAACTTTTTTTCTCATTGATACATCAA